>VZTD01001527.1:225528-501727 GCA_013397725.1 Rhagologus leucostigma | reverse complement strand
CAGCTCGTCCCCAGGGCTCCCGCTTCCACAGCTCCCGGCGGGAGAGGTATGGAAACGTCTTCAAGACCCACCTCCTGGGCCGGCCGGTGGTGCGTGTGACAGGCGCTGAGAACATCCGCAAGATCCTCCTGGGTGAGCACACGCTGGTCAGCACGCAGTGGCCCCAAAGCACCCACATCATCCTGGGCTCCCATACTCTGCTCAGCTCCATCGGTGACCTGCACCGCCAGCGCCGCAAGGTGAGCCTCACGGCCACCCCAACAGGGCACACAGCCCAGGTGGCACCTTGGACCCAGGCCTGGGCCTCGGTGGCATGTGTGCTCCCCCTGCTTTACCTACCTGCCTCTCTTCCCCCCTTCTCCTCCTAGATCCTGGCCAGAGTCTTCAGCCGCGCTGCCCTGGAGAGCTACCTGCCGCGGATCCAGAAGGTTGTGAGCTGGGAGCTGCGGGGCTGGTGCATGGAGCCAGGCTCTATCGCAGTTTATTCCTCCGCTAAAACCTTAACTTTCCGCATTGCAGCTCGGATTCTGCTGGGACTCCGCCTGGAGGAAAAGCAGTTCAAGGATCTGGCCAAAACCTTTGAACAGCTGGTGGAGAACCTCTTCTCCCTGCCCCTCAACATACCCTTCAGTGGGCTGCGCAAGGTACTGCCGCCTGCACTGCTCACTCTGCCCGGGGGCAGGGCCTGGGCCGTGGCAGCACAGACCCCCTGTCCCTAGGCCCACCAAGGGGCACTTCTGATGAGCCAGGACATCTGCAACAACCCATTCTAGGTCTTACGGCTTGGTATCTTACCTACCCCAGCCATTTCCCCTTCTCTGCACTTCTCACCTGCTCCCAGTTGGCTTCCAGCACCTCTGGGCACTGGCTCCAGCTCACTGTACAGCACAGGGCTCCTCTTCTCCTTCATCCCATATGTTGCCTCTAGTGAGTCCATCATGTCTGAGCCTGCCCCATCTCATCCCACCTGGACTCATGTCAGCCCATGGCGAAGGAGTCTGTGGGCCTAAGCACAAAGACGGGTACAGCACACCTCAGGTTAGCATCCCTGTGCAACTCAGGCAGGCTGAGGGCATAAGACCACCTTATGGTCCTCAGTCACTTGTAGTCCAGCAGTACAGAGACAACCCAGGGAGAGGGACAGTGTCCTCTGCCTCTTTCAACCTGCAGTTTCTTCCCTGCTGCTCTGCCCCTCTTTGCCTGCCTCTCCACACTCCTGCTCCAGTTATAGGTCCTATGTACCATCCTTCCTCTCACATTCCTTCCTGCTCTGGCTTTGGGTTCTTCACCCTTACCGCAGCTGAAGTCTCCTGTCCATTTTAGCCAGGTCTTCCCTCATCTCTTTTCCCTTGTGAGCGCTCCCACACTGGACCACCTTACCCAGCCAGTCCCAGTTCTCCCCCAGCCTCCCTGCTACTCTTCATCAAAGCTGTTTCCCTTGTCCTGTTTCCCTTTGCAGGTTGTTACCAGTGTTAACTTTCACCCCTCCTTCCCTATCCCTCCCTACCCTCTCTCAGGTCAGCCAAAGCCTGTCTGGCCCCAGACCAACATCTTCAACTTGCCTTTAGGTCTTCTTGTCTTTCTCCTTGCTCCCTGCCCTGTTTACTTTGTCCAATCCTTCCCACCTCAAATCTGAGCCTTTGTATCTTCTTTCCAACATCTGGTCATGACTATTTTTAATTTCAGATCTCTGGTCCTTCCGACTTTTGCAGGAGACATTTTTATAGACAGTTGCACGCTCTGTGGCTCCATCCATCCCGCTTTGCAAAGAGATTGCTGATCACTTGACTTGCTGAGATCTTAGCGTGAATATTTTGCTGCACTGGAGTGCAGCACACCTGAAGATGAGCTGGCTGTGATTAATGTGTCTTTATCCACTATACCCTTGTAAAACCATTAGTGCCTTGCTGTCTGGACTCAGTTTTATTAAGTTACCTTTTCTTGTCCCTTGGGATAAGCTTCCTTTGGACCTGACACAACTGTGGGTTTGGTCAGTGCAGAGGACTCTGAACGTGGTAGCTGCTATGGGTTTACTGCTAAAGAGGCAGTCTTTTCCTCCTGGAGAATTTCGTGGGACTTTTTGCATTTGATTCACAACAGCAAGGCAACAGAATGTGCAGCATTTCCCCCCGGACTGCTGCCTCTTGCAAGGCTCTGGGGCTGGGCAACAGATTAAACGGTTCTTGCTGTTACAGGTCCTGGGATTAAGGATTGCTACACTTGGGTTCCCCTGGTCTCTCTAGAGAGGGGGCAGGTCCTAAGGTTCTCCTGAACTGTGTCTGCCTCTCGCAGGGAATCAAAGCACGCGACACGCTACATAAGTTTATGGAGAAAGCTATACAGGAAAAACTGCAGAGAAACAACCTAGAAGACCACAGCGATGCTCTGGATTTCATAATGAATAGTGCCAAGGAGCACGGCAAAGAATTCACCATGCAGGAGCTAAAGGTAAGGAGAACCTCTACCTCGCAGTGCCCCTCCTGACTCGGTGGCGGTTTGAGAGACATGAGATGAGGGCCGGGAGGAGGCTTGTGTGGGGACCCACCACCAGTTGCTGGCTCCTGCCCTCCTCTTAGCTACATGAGGACACCAGCTCCTGCACAAGCGAGGGAGCCTGCACTCGGCACGCTGTTGTAGTCTTGTGTCTCCTTCCATTAGAAGGGACACCTTTAAAAGGGAATAAATGCCCCTTCTGCCTTTCCTCTTCATGGCCACCAGCCTTCAGCCTGATGAAGGATGCTGGTAGGGTTATGTGGCTGCATTACTGCTCTGCACATCTGTGCAGTCACTAACTTCCAGGACACTCTCTTGGAAGTATTTAGAGCTACTTGTGTGCTCCTCAAACACAGCCCAGCAGCTGGCCTAGGGCAGGGTGTAGATCATGTCACTGGACTGCTCAGGGCTGTGAGCCCAGAAATCTCTGAGATGATAAATCAGAATGGGTCCAGGGATGGAACGATGGATTCAGGGTCATTCCCTATCACCTCTTCATTAATCAGATAATGTAGCTTGTGGATTGCTATGATGGAATATGATGTATGACTTTGACTTAGGGATGAACCCAGTAGTCCTTACTGAACCAAAACCACGAAGTGAATGTGAAGAGTATTTTGCCAAAGATCTTGGGAAAAAATTGTCATTAGTACTGCATCATTCATAGTTCCAGATCACTTGGTATCAGTGAATGATAGATGACATTGCATTTATATAACAAGTTTTGAAGCAGTTTTGCGTGGGTACAGCAGCTGGATATGGTTTTAAATTATCTGAACATAGTTTAAAGGTAGTTTTACTGTTTATTTAAGTATTTCAAGAAAAGTATCCAAAGACTAATATTTTATAAATATTTTGTAAAAGTGCAATATCTAAATCTAAAATATTTGACAAACTTTAAGCAACTGGTAGATATGATTAGAATCAGCATATATTCCTAAATAAATTTTATTATAATTATTTGTTATATTATTTATTCTAACAATGTTTTATTATAATGTAATTTCTAAAAATAATTGACAGATTCAAAATGTGATTGATTAAGATTAATTAATCTCTGTTAGTATTCACATGAATATTATGCAATAATAGAAGAATAATTTCACAATCTCTCATCATGTCCCTGGCTCTGACCACAGATAGAATAAGGGGATATTAAATGTAGCATGGACTGAGTGACATCACAGCAACCTTGGGCCAGCTGATTCAAATGATAATATATTCATATGCTGTTCTGTACCTTTAGGTTAGAAAATTTCTGTATTCAACAAAATTACTTGAAAACTGAACTGCCTGTGTTTGCAATTATGGCAATATTCTCCACTCTAATAAAACAGTAGTAGAGCTCTCATTTAATGAAACGGTGTAATTGGATGAAAAGTCCAAAGCTGTCTCAGAGTTTTGGATATATCTGTCTTTGAGAGACCCTCCAGACACTGGCACACACTAGTTACTAATGTGCTTTTTGTTCAAATGGTCTGGAAAGACAGTTTTCCCAGATATTTTCCTTAATACAGTGTGATTTGTACTGGTGCCATGAACTCACCAGGACCCTTGAAATGTATCATTAAAAAGATACTGCTTTGCCAACAATACTGTTTTAAAATATTTAAAACCTTGAGAAGATTAGAAAAACTCCATCCGGCATAATAATGCTGTCACTGGCTGGATGTAATGCTGCCTGTTCTGCCTCCCAGGACAGGGAGTTGGGCTGTAGCACAGGGACAGTACTGGTGAAGCTTGGGAATATCCTTCCTTCCAGTGACTGGTTCTGTTGGCCTTGTAGAAGCAGGGAGGGAAAGTTGTGACAGCAGCTGTGACACAGCTTCTGCAGCAGCACTGTCAGAGGTTGACGCAAAGAGCATAAGGGCTGTTATTTCAAACCTAAGAGCTTGCCCTAAATTCCTTGCATGCTATTGAAATGTCTTGGGGTTTAATTGCATGTGGTGGAACGGAGAGGTTTCTTTTCATCTGGGTCTGCTACCTTGTGAATGCACAAATTCCTGCTAAAGCCTGCAGGAGGTGTGATAGGGGTTGACAGGAATCTGTTGTTCCAGGGGTTTTATTTCAGCTGAAAGATGCCCTTGAGAGCTGCACTTTGGCAAAAGCATCTAGTCCAACCAATATATGGCACTAGGGATGGTAGCAAAGAGTCACCTTTGTTACATTATCCTTATCGGACTTGAATTCAAGTACCTTCAGTCTTTAAGTGTTCTCTGTGTTTGTGGTTTCACCTCTCTAGAATCGGTTGTGTCAGAACAATATAAAGTCCAGACACAGTCATGTGAAAGGACTCTGTGTCCCTGGGGGATTTTGCTCCTCTTTGCCCCTGGGCTGGAGCAATTAGTGCTCTGTATCACCAGTCAGGTCCCAGCCCTCCCAGGGGAGCAGTTCCTGGTACTCCTCCCTTCCGCTTCTCCCTGGCTTTTGTCTGTAGCCTCCGGCCTCGGCACTCCCGGCCTTGTGCTGTGGAGCCACTGGCACCTTCAGATGGTGCTGTAGGTTGGAGCATTACATTTACTGTCAGAGATGTGACAGGCCATGAACCAGCTCTGGGCAACCCTTAACTTCTGGAAAACCATTTGCAAAAGTTGATCAGAGGGTGCTGCAAACGGCCCACAGCAACCTGGCACGTGCTGTGCCATATAGACCCTGCAGACAGTCCCACAAAGGCTGAGAGGCTGCAAAGGGGCCACTGAACTTGGACAAGGCACATACTACAGATTTGACTGTGCTGGGGTCTATCTCAGCTGGTTAACTTCCTAACTTGTTATGGATACATCTGCTGTGGGAACACTGCTGTGCTTCAGATTGTACAGCTTGAAAAGCGAGCAAGTCCTTTGCCTAGTGTGTGCTCCCTGCTGGCTACAGCACTTCCCAGGCTGACCTGCTCTAGCAGAGAGGCGTTTATACTTTTGACTCTTGGCTTGAGTCCTCTCCCAGGTAAGATCAATCGTAACTGGAGGTGGATCAAATGCAACCCATTTTAGCTGCCAGCACATTTTTTGTGCATAAATTTGTGCACAAAATTTTTGTGCATAAACACACCCATATCCACTGCCTGGGCAGAAAAGTAAAAGCTGGATGCAAAGGGGAATTGGCAGATGAAGATAAAAAGCATAATGCTTGAAATGGACTTCACTCAATGTGCTATAATTCATGTTAAAATGCTGCTTTAGAAGTGGTAAATCTTTTGAGGAAAGCTCGGAAGAGCTGGATTGGAGGTGATGCATACTCATCCCAGCTGTGGTTCTGCATCAGTCACTTGGCAGGTGGATGTCCAGTTCATACAGAAATGCTTTGGTCCCTGCCAGCCCAGGATGGGTGTGGGTTTGGGGAGAGCAGAGCGGGGGCCAGGGCCCTCTGCACAGTGGCAAAACCTGCAAAAGATGAGAACAGTCTGAAACACAATCACTTTAAAATGTTATTCAAACTTGTCATTTTCATTCCTCTCCCAGGAATCAGCAATTGAGCTCATATTTGCTGCTTTTTTCACCACGGCTAGTGCTAGCACCTCTCTGATCCTCCTGCTGCTGCAGCACCCCTCAGTGATTGGAAAAATAAGGCAGGAGCTGATGTCACATGAGTTGTACCAGCAGTGTGAGTGCTGCCCTGCAGGATCCTGCTTGGACACCCTGACCATCCAGAGCAGGGACAGAGAGAAACCACTTTTCCACTCCACGGCAAAAGATGTTCACAAGGACCAGAGCCAGCCCCCGGCCCCAATGGAGGAAGATTCCCTCCAGCCCAGTGCCCTGATGGAGCTCACTGTCCCTCAGAGCAACCCCTGCACTGGCCTCCAGCTCCCAGCACCACCAGGGCAAAGCTGTCACTGCTCCTCAGACATCAGCCTGGAGAAGCTGAGCCGCCTGCGCTACCTGGACTGTGTGATTAAGGAGGTGCTGCGGGTGCTGCCCCCAGTCTCTGGAGGCTACAGGACAGCACTGCAGACTTTTGAGCTCGATGTAAGTGCCTTGCACTCTGGCAGGCTGCTAGAGAGCTGCTGCGTGCCATTGCGTGCAAGCACCCTGTGTCCAGCACAGTAGTGGGGCTTGGCAGTGTAGCTTAAGGGGAAGTGTCCCCCAGGAACCTCTGTGGGTCCCAGTTGGGCTGGGGAGAAAAGGAACTGCAGAGCAGGTGGGCAATGCAGTGGGGCTGTCCCCAGGCACCCTCTGCTCACCCTCCAGTAGCACAGGTAAGTAACAGTCCTCTCCTCTCTCTTCTCTCCCCTCCCCAGGGCTACCAGATCCCCAAAGGCTGGAGCGTCATGTACAGCATCCGTGACACACATGAGACAGCTGCCATCTACCAGACCCCCCCCAGCAGCTTTGACCCAGACCGCTTCGGTGCCGGCCGGCCAGAGGCTGCAGGTCGCTTCCACTACATCCCCTTTGGCGGCGGGGCACGGAGCTGCATCGGGAAGGAGCTGGCGCAGGCCATCCTCAAGCTGCTGGCCATTGAGCTGGTCAGCACGGCCCGCTGGGAGCTGGCCACCCCTGGCTACCCCACCATGCAGACCGTGCCCATCGTGCACCCTGTCAATGATGGTCTGCAGCTCTACTTCCACCCCTTGCAGACCCACCGTGGCCATGAGGCCTGAGCCAGGGGCACGTTGCTCCCCTCAGCCCTGGTCTGCTCAGCCCTCCACAGCTGTTGGGAGCTGGTCTCTGCTGCCCCAGGCTGGGTATGCTGCTGGGTCAATGCAGAACAAAACCCTAAAGGTCTTTCTATTTTTCCCCTCCTGGTGTACAGGCTGGTAGGGTGTGCAGGGTGCTGGAGTAGGGTGTCCTGCAGAGTCCCACTCCTGACCACTGGGGTGAACCTCAGCCCCAGCGTGGGGACAAAACCCACTGAAGCTGCTGGCAGGGTGCATATGCCATGGAGGCTCAGCCCCTGCCCCATACAGGCCTCCAGCTGCCAGGGATAGGGAGCAAAACTCCCAGACCCACAGCTAAGGCTCCCAAGGTTATCTGCTGTAGGTGTGTTATAGGAGAGGCAGGACGAACATCCTGCACACTGTAGCTTTTTAGATGCAAAAAGAGGGAAGGTGGGGGGCTCTGCAGGAAAACACAAGCCAGAGCTGCCCAATCCATGGCATCAACTCTAGCTAGAATAATAGTCTGTAAAGTGGTTTTTATTGTAAATATTTAATCTCATTCATGCACTTCCCATTAGAGCTGGCATAAAGAGGTTATCTCTCATTCACCCACCAGTAGTAGTGTGCATGTTGTGCTTGAGCACTGTGCTGCTGTGTGGGGTGTGCCATGAAGCCCCCTCTGGGGTTCCCCCAGGATATGCTCCCCAGCCACCGCCTGCTCATGGGATTGGACTGAAGCAGGGGAGGGGGTTTTGGGGAGCAAATGTTTAGAAAACAGACGTTTCTGAATATGTCAGATTCGTGGTAGAAAGTCACTTGTTCCTGATGATGCTGTTCGCATTGCAGAGGGAACATTTGCAAGGTGACACAGGCCCTGTAGTAGCTGGCTGGCTGGCCAGACTGTGTCACCTTCGTCAGCCAGCTCTGCCAGCGAAAGTGTCAGGATGGCAGTTCCGTGGGTCCATGCAGGGGGTGGTACCTGAGGCTAAACTTGAGTGCTGAGGGCACCCTTTTAGGTGGCTTTTGAGTACCCCCACAAAGTATTTCTCTCCCATGTAAAGTAAAATGAAGTGAGTCCTGTTGTTTGTGTACCGAGAACAGAGTGGGGCCCAGGTTCTTAATCCACAACAATGTGTTAAGTTTCTTTCACCTTTACTTCTACTCCCCACTGTCATGCATCCTGTGTGAATGCAGTGGGAAAATAATCCTCCTTGTCCCCCCAGAGCATGCCATGCCTGGTGGTGTCATGTGCTGTGTGTGAAGAACCAGCTTGATCTGTGAGGGCTGAAACATGGCACAGTGTCCCTTTGGAAAGGCTCTGAGGAGCTCGCCAGTCTCCTGAAACTCTCATCATCCTGCTTTAGTGCTACACATGACCTTGCCCTGGCCAATCCCCCTTGCCTGTCCGTGCTGGGGCACTGCAGCGGGGCGTGTGCTGGCATTAGCTGTCAGAGGGCTGTGCAGCGACCACCACGCTACCTCGGGCAGAAACCTGGATCCCAAATGTGACAGGTCAAATCTGGAAGAGGTTGAACTGCAGGGCTGAGTTAAGTACTATTGGCAAGTCGACCCTGTCGTGAACCAGAGCCTGTGGCCCTCCTGACCTTGTCCTGAAAGGTGAATCTTTTTGCCTATCAGAGGTGAAATCAGTAGATGGCTGCAAGTGGCAATGACTAACTGTAATTAGCTGGAGCTACTGGCTGGCTGAGACCTCAGGCGATTCAGGGTCTCTGCGCCGGCAGGGCTTGGGCAGGGCTGGGCCTGTAGCGTCCAGCACCCGGTGCAGGAAGGTCGAGGCTCCTCCAGCAGGGCACTTAAAAATTACCCTGAGCGCTAACGAGCCCGCTGAAAAAATGTAACATGAATCTAGTTTAAAAAAAAATTAAAAAAAAGAAACTGATAAACTGATTTTGTTTACAGATAAACACGAGCATTTACAAATGAAGTGTAATAATTGTTGCTTGTAATCAAAGTTTGTTCATATTAGGCTGTTAATTTCTTGACCCCCTTCCAAGATGTTTTTAATTATCCCTTTCACTCTTTACCATTTGATTCTTTTCAAGCCGATGGCTGGGGAATACACAGCTGGGGAGATAATAAAGCCTTCCTGTGGCAATTATCGGTGCTCAGGCCACCGTATCTCGTTATTTTGATAGACAGTGAACTTGGCGCGGTTGCCGGCCGGGTTCACGCAGATGTCACGGTCCGTGTTGTAGGTCACAAGCAGGTCAGCGCCCGGCAAGGGGAGAGCGCCGGGTCAGGGCGCGGCCGCCGCTCCCAGCCAGCGCCGGCCGGGCCCGCGGCGAGCCCCGAGGGGCTATCGCCCCCGGGCCCGGGGGTGTACCCGCCGGGGGTTCCCTCCTGGGCAAGAGGCTGCGGAGGCGGGCAGCTCCGCTCCGGCAAGGCATCGTAAGAGGAGGGCGGGTCTCGTGTGATGCGTTGATTGTTAGAAAAATAGTAATTAAAAGTGACATGTCTCTCCCCTACACAGACACACACACAAAACTTCCAGCGTTTATTGAGCTTGTCTGGGAACAAGAAAGCAAAAGTAACAGGGAGGGAAGAGAGAAAAACTGTAAAGAAAAAAGTGTTTATTGGCAGCAGCTGTGGCTGGCGGAGAGCTCCGCGGCCCCGCAGCCGCCGTCCGCGCCGGGCGTCCCTTCCCCAGCGGCCGGCGGCTCCTCCGCCGGTATCCAGCACAGCCCTCCCGCAGCCCCGCTCCCACCGCGCTCCTCCTGCCCGGAGCCGCCGCCGGTGCCCGCCCGCCGGCGCCAGCACGGAGCTCCTCTGCGCCGCGGCTGCAGGCGGGGTGCCCGGCCATGCCGAGCGCCTCTTCCCGACCGCAGCAGCCCCGACGGGATGCCGGAGAGCCTCAGGCGAGGGTGGGCAGTGGATCCCGGGGAGAGGTGCTGGGCACGGCGGGTCTGGTGTTTCCTTTCCGCGCTCACCTCCTTTTCCCTCGGTGACCCGCGCTTGAACCTGCATCGGGAGGCTGAGACGGGCTGCTGCCGGCGGCTCCTTCCTCCGCGGCCGGCAGAAATACAAGCCGTGCCTTTCGAGGTGAACCAGGGGACAGCGGAGGCTCCTCCGCCTATACGCCGGCACAGCTGCGGCTCTGCTCAGGGGGTCTCCGGGCTGCCCCAGCACGGGGGACCGTCCTCTCCGGCCGCCCCACGGTCTCGGCCCGGCGTCTCCCGGGTCCGGCCGCTACCTCGCCGTTCCCAGCCGACGACGGCGGCGGGCGGGCGAAGGAGCTCTGCAGAGCGCATCGGCGGCGAGCGGTAGCGCCCCGGGGTAGGTGTCTCCGGGCAGCCGGGCCGCCGGGTGCCGGCGAGGGAATTTCTCGGTGCAACCGCTGGTCTCTAACGAGCATCGGCGATAAATCCGAGGAGGAGGCGGTAGCGGCCGACTGGCTGTCAGCGGAGTCCCGCAGCCCACTCGCCGAGCGCAGTGCAGGGTCAGTGAGCCCGGAGCCGCTGCCGCCGTCTCCGACAGCACCTTTCCTTCCCCGGCAGCGGTCTGCGGCGGGTAGGATGCACTACGCAAAGCAAATAGTTAAAGATTTTGGGGGGAGGAGTCAGGCCGCAATCCTCAATTAAAGATGAACTTTGGGTGAACTAATTTATCGGACCAAGGTAGGGGTGGGCAGCAACCTGGGAAGAGTATAAAAGGCGGCCCGCGGCGAGCCCGGCCCGCGCACTCAGAGCTCCCGGGGGGCCGGGCGAGAGTCGCTCCCTAGCCATGGGCTTCTCTGCCCTAGTCGCCAGCGCCCTGTGCACCTTCTTGCTGCCCCTGCTACTCTTTCTAGCTGCCGTCAAGCTCTGGGACCTGTACTGCGTGAGCAGCCGCGACCCTAGCTGCCCGCTCCCGCTGCCCCCGGGCACCATGGGGCTCCCCTTCTTCGGGGAGACGCTGCAGCTCGTGCTGCAGGTAAGGCGAGGCGATGGCGCGGAGAGCGGAGAGGCGCCCCGGCTGCTCCTCTGGCTGCAGGGGAGGGAGATGAGCGGCAACTTTGACAGGCTCCCGTGCCCAGGTGGGAAAGAGCTGCTCTCCCTGCCTCGACCTCTTATCTTTTCTAAAATTTATTTTATCATTTCCCGCCTCTCATCCCCTGTCCAGAGGCGGAAATTCCTGCAGATGAAACGCAGAAAATACGGCTTCATCTACAAGACTCACCTCTTCGGGCGGCCCACGGTACGAGTGATGGGCGCCGAGAACGTGCGGCACATCCTGCTGGGCGAGCACCGGCTCGTCTCCGTGCAGTGGCCCGCCTCGGTGCGGACCATCCTGGGCTCGGGCTGCCTCTCCAACCTCCACAACGGGCAGCACAAGCACCGCAAAAAGGTACGGCCCGACGGCGGGCGGGGAGCGGGGGCGGTCGGCCCGGGCGCGGCGGCTGAGCCTCTGTCCCATTCCTCCTCGTCCCCCCGGGCAGGTGATCATGCGTGCCTTCTCCCGGGACGCCCTGCAGCACTACGTGCCCGTCATCCAGGAGGAGGTGAGCGCCTGCCTGGCGCGGTGGCTGGGCGCCGCCGGGCCCTGCCTGCTCGTGTACCCTGAGGTGAAGCGCCTCATGTTTCGCATTGCCATGAGAATCCTGCTGGGCTTCCAGCCCCGCCAGGCCAGCCCCGACGGCGAGCAGCAGCTGGTGGAGGCCTTCGAGGAGATGATCCGCAACCTCTTCTCTCTGCCCATCGATGTGCCGTTCAGTGGGCTCTACCGGGTAAGGCTCACGGCGGGCCGGGAGGAGAGAGGTGCCCCTGCGGCCAGAGCACGGGGGCATCGGGGGGGGAGGGATGGCAGTACAGCCTAAGACCCACACTGCTCTCCCTGCTGCTTGGTCAGGGCTTGCGGGCACGCAACATCATCCATGCCAAGATCGAGGAGAACATCCGTGCCAAGATGGCCCGCAAGGAGCCTGAGGGCGGCTACAAGGATGCGCTGCAGCTGCTGATGGAACACACACAGGGTAACGGGGAGCAGCTTAACATGCAGGTAAGGTTCCCCAGGACTGGATCCAACCCTTTCCCCCTCTGAGAGCATCACACTTGTAGGGACAAACAGAGAGAGCAGGAGGTGCTCCCTCTCCCCATGAAATGAACTAGCTTGTGCTGAGCACTAGGGTATAGAGGCTGCAGCCAGGCTGTTGGATGGGGAGACATGTCCAGAGGGAGCATAAGCACCTCCAACTACCCCCATTCTGGCCCCTGGGTGTCTGTTCCAGTTTGGGAACAATGTACAGCATTGCAGCGGTGAGTGGGCCTGGTAGAGATACTGTGTTCAAGGCCTGGTTTATCCCTCTTCTATCCTTTGTGTAAGGAGCTGAAAGAGTCTGCCACAGAGCTGCTGTTTGGGGGCCATGAAACCACTGCTAGTGCTGCCACATCGCTGATTGCCTTCCTAGGGCTCCACCATGAAGTCTTGCAGAAAGTGAGGAAAGAACTGCAGGTGAAGGTGTGTGTCTTCCTCAGAGCCATTTCACAGGAGGGGGCAGTGGGAGGAAGGTACCTACAGGACAGGGCTCCCTTTGACCCAGGTTGTGCCCTACTTTTAGGGGTGGCAGGAAAATACCACTTGCTGAGGGGCAGCTGCTTTGCAGTGCCAGGAGCCCTGGCTGTCTGCTTCATGCATGCCATGGCAGCATTTTCCTTTCTAGGGGTTACTGTGCAGTTCCAGCCATGAGAAGCAGCTGGACATGGAGGTCTTGGAGCAGCTGAAGTACACGGGCTGTGTCATCAAAGAGACCCTCAGGCTGAGCCCACCTGTTCCTGGAGGATTTCGAATTGCACTCAAGACCCTTGAGCTAAATGTAAGCAAGGTTTGGGCACAACTCCTCAGAGCAGCTGTGAAGTATTGTGTGTAGCCTGTCTGCCTTAGAGTGACCTGCAGGAAGCCAAGAGGGGAGGTGGGGTGTGCTGATGTGTCCTGTGCTGTCACTTCACATTATTTAGCACAGCAAAGTGCTCCACATCTCCTTTCTCTTATTTTTATAGGGTTACCAGATCCCTAAAGGTTGGAATGTTATTTACAGTATCTGTGATACACATGATGTGGCAGATCTCTTTACCAACAAGGAGGAATTTAACCCAGATCGCTTCATGTCTCCATCTCCAGAGGATTCCTCTAGGTTCAGTTTCATTCCTTTTGGTGGGGGCTTGAGGAGCTGCGTGGGCAAAGAGTTTGCGAAAGTCCTTCTAAAAATATTTACAGTGGAGTTGGCTCGGAGCTGTGACTGGCAGCTGCTGAATGGACCTCCTACAATGAAAACGGGCCCCATAGTATACCCTGTGGACAATCTGCCTACCAAATTCATAGGTTTCAGCGGCCAAATCTGAGAGCTCACTCACCTCTGACTGGATTTCTATATAGCATTTAATATGTACATAGTAACTTTTTATAGTAACAAAGGCCTTTAAATATTTAAAACTTGTAAATGTACAATAGTAATTTATGTCTTCTAAATATTTCAAGAGGCTATGATATTTTTTCCCCCAAGCACTACAATTATGGGTCTCTGATTCATAATTAGATAATGTTATTTCTATAGAAATAAGTTTTCCCCTATTTAAAAATATCATTGAAAGCTGGCCAGCTAAGCATTTGAAGACATTTCAGGATGGTGCATGTATTAAGAAATACTCAAAATAATGGTAACTAGCTACTCATCCAAATTACCTGAAATGGTTATTGTTTGTTTTCAGTATTATTTGTGTCTAGATTATATGTTTAATGTATGAATTTAAGTTTGATAATAAAGTTTATTTTTTATGATCCTTTGTATGACAATCTGAGTGCATGCTAGAGAGTAACTTAATGAATGTGGCTCTAGGGTTTGGATGTAAGGTCAGATCTGCTTTTGTGAATGAGGTATTTACTATTTCTGTGTTCATAACTCTCGCCTCTGTCACATGTGCTTGCTTGTCACTAGTTAATTGTTACAAGTTTTGGCTTGTTAAGTGCAAGAACAGTGTAAAACCACATGCTCGCTGAAAACTGCATGGAGTCATGGCAAGTGCTACAGGGCTCCTTATCAAGCACATCATCTTGAGCCACAGTAAATAATTATGAAAGAAAAGGAAAGCAGAATAGCGTCACATAAGTCTTTCTCTGGAGCTGGTTGAGGAAAAAAATTCCGTAAATGTCCCTCTCCTCCCATATTACTGCTGACCTGTGTGAACAGACCACTGAATCTTGTTCTGTGTTGTGCCTGCTGCCTATGAATCTTTACTTACGAAGGTGTCTCTTACCAGCTGGTAGAGCAAATAAAATCTGCTTATTTCTTCTTGAAATGTAACAGCTCTGACTAGGTCAGAGATAGAGCATGCATTTGGTTAAAGAACTTCTTTCCTGGAATTCAGCAAAGTGAAAACTAAAAGGCAGGCACTAATGTGAATTGATTAACAGAGAATCAACTGTTGAGATGCAATTCCCCAGGCGTGTGTAAGCAGGGCAGATAAAATGCCCTAGGCATGACCCCTATTTTGGCTTAACCATAAGGAGTTTTGTGCCCACCCCCGCTTACTACACCTATTTGTCTTCCCTCAAAAGTCAAACAACATAGGCTGGCTCTATAAACAGCTAAAAAGTAAACCAATGTACTTTGGTGTCATGAACACTTATAGCACCATGTAGAATAATTAAATGTTTTGTTTGCTTCTGGAAAACAGTCACTTTTTCCTTATGTTCTCCCAAGATCAAAATTAAGGACAGAGTTAAGTTGCCCAAAATAGCTGCAGGTGCTTAATAGCATCTATGATGTTCGGATTTTTTTTTTTAAGGGGTGTTTCTATAACACATTTGATGCGTTTCCAGCTAGTATTTTTAAAAACGGAAGCTTCTAACATGTGGCCTTAGATACAACCTACATACGAGCATAACTATCAAGAATTTTTCATATTCAATTTTTTCTAGCCTTAAAATACAAAATATATTCTTTTTAGATTGCACGTGAGTCTTCTTGGCAATGTCTAAAATCTTAAATATTTTTTACTGTGCAAACCTGTTGTTCCACTATGTTCCTCAGGGACTTGATGAATAACCACAGTTTAAGACCCCCTCTTTACCAATATAGTAGTGGAAAATTGCAAACCTTGATCCTGATTTGTAGGTGATCTGAAGTCTGGAGAACAGCAAGGATCTTATCTTGGTATTCTTTACTAACATTTTCTTCTGTAACATTACAACATTCTCCAAACCCAAATAGATGCTGATATTCTTCAAATGTTTATTTTGGTTTGAATTAGTCTTTTATATGTGGGAACTTTTTGCATGGTCTTCATATTATTTTAGTTTATATTTTAATTTTATAAAGAATGGGAACCTAAGTGCTGTCTGGAGAATACTAACACTTTCACAGTGTAAGTCTAAGGTCATACATGCAAGTCTTTCATTTTTGGTTTTGAGTTGAGTTTGCATGGCTTTTATGTTTGAAGAAAAAAAAAGATCATATACTTAATTTGATTTTGTCAGGACATCTGGGGGCACATCCTCAGCTGTTGTAAATCATGACAACATAACCTATGTTAGGCACTGCCCCTGTAATAATTTATCTCTGTAGTTAAGCGGTCTGTCACTGCTGTGCAGTTTAGGCATCCCGGATCTAGCTTTAAACAAGCTATCTCGAGAAATGGTAGCAGCATAGCTACAGTAAAACGGAGCTCAGTGTGGGTTAATTGCTAAAATATTTGCCCAACTTCTTGAGCAGGTTTTACAACCCCTGCTAATCTCCTGTATGCAGCTGTATTTTGACGGCTTAGATGCTGGCTGCTGACCAGTTTCAGGTGAGCTCTGGTATGAGTGTAGCTTTGCCTGCTCAGCAGAGGCTGGGGTGGGCACATGCTGAGATGGTGGTTGCTGTTTAGGTGCTGCCTGTCTGCTGCACCCTGAGCCCCCACCCCTCTTGTTATGCTGGGTCCAGGAACTGATTTTGTTGAAAAATTACCTATCAAGAAACGAATTGCTTTTTGGGCAGACCAGGTCCTCATTCCAGCTCCCCACATGAGCATAGCTTGTGCTGGGGTGCTGCACAAAGACAGGAGGCAGGGTATTTCATATTCTTTCTTTTGGTTAACCTGTTACTTAAAAGAAAAATATTTGACCAGGTCTCTCTTGGAAAAATCACACACAATTTAGAAGGTGCTGTGCTTTGGTCCTGGAGTAGAAAGCCGTGATTTATGTGTAGCATGCTGGTTCTTCCCTGAGGGTAAGGTGAGTTAATAGAACCCATACTTCTCCTAAAACCATGTGAGTAACAGCTTCTGCCAGCCAGCAGCATCTCTGGAGCTTAGAATTTCTGAACTATCTATTCAGCGCTAAATGTGTTGTTCTTAAAAACACACAGTTATATCTATTCTTGAATAAAAAGGACATTAAAGAATTACACTGGTGTAAATTGACATTGAGAAATGCTACTTAAATAAATAAATCAATACCCGATTGAAAGGCATGAGTATTTCCAGATAAGGTCAGAACAAGTAAAAGTGAATTTTGGTAATGGTTATATGACTAAGAAAAAAAAACGCTGAAGACTGATTGGAAATGATTAAAAGTAACTTGATCAGGTTTATTTATTTTGTCCTTGTGAAACGAAGACATGTTACTTGCATGTTGCTTTCAGCAGTTGAGCTGGGAAAGATTTTCTTTTGTTTTGGTTCATAGAAGCAACTAGACAAGTGACAATATAATTTTAAGTCTTGTATGCTTAAGGCTTTGAACTTACTTTTCTGACATTTTATTTTATTTTCTTACTTTTATTACAGCATCTTTTCCTGGACCTTGCAAGATGAGAGGCTGACAAAAAGGTTTTCCTTCTTTCTACTCCATTTCAATCTATTGTATGTTTTCTTATTTTGTTCTGTTCAGTGATTTAGAATAACCTTTGAAGAGGTACCAAGAAAAAATAATATGGAAAGTACTTCATCTTTGACTTTCAGGTGGTACTTTCCTAAGTGCCATAGGAAGTTTTTAAAAATGCTTTTACACACCTGCATCTAGCCACCTTTGAGAGCAGAACACTGCTATGTCTTCTTAATTCTACAGATCTGCAGAGGTTTTCAGGGTGGATGCTGATAAAATAATATGCCCTAGTCTTTTAAAAACTAGTGTGCATAAAATTAGAACCCTGGATCCAACTCTTTAATTTCTGAAAATTTGCTATCTATCTCAAAGGGAGCTGCACTGCTTAGACTCCCTGAAAATCCAACTATTTTTGATACAGTCTTAAACACAGATTAAATAGCCCATGTGTAAACAACCCATTGCTGAACTTCCTTACCTTAAAATTATTGCATATCATCTTTCCTAGAAGTCTAACAGGATCCTATGCAAGACTGCTGGATCTTTTACAAGGCCATGCAGGAGATTTGCATAAACCAAACTTCAATCTACTGACCTTTGGCAAAGTTTTAGAAATTATAAAATGCAGACACAAATCTTATGTTTGAGATATACTGCTGGTATGTTCCAGGCCCAAATTAGTGAATTTATTTATGGCTAAAAGGTACTATGTTACATGTAGTTGTCCTCTATTATAATAAAAAAAGAGTGGGATGGGTTTGGATAGCATTTGTTAATTGAGATAGTTTTGTTTGCCAGGTGGTTTGTATTGTAAATTCTCTGTCAAGTTATACATCCAGCATGCAATGCAAAACATATACAGATTAGCAGCAAAAATTCAAAAAGTTTATTAGTTGCAACCATTAGAGTGATAGATTAGGAGAAAGGAAATGTAACTGGCAGCAAGTTTAGAGAAGACTCATTACTAGACTGGCTTGCTTCACTTGTTTAATAATGTCTTACGAAAAATGTTATATGAGAAGTTCAATGAATAATGCAGCCTTCATTAAGTTATGTAAATGAATGTAGCTTCGTGGGTGGGTTGGAAATAAAATATTTAACAAATCTGTTTACATCCAGAGAATAAAAGCAGCGGAAACAGCTTTTAAAGAATCTGAGATTTAAATATTTAAGAGGTGACAGACAGGAGAACTTTCGTAGTAGAACATAGTAGTGCCATTTTAATGGGTGTTTACATCTTGCCTCTCAGTTGCAACATAGGCAGGGCAATATATTAAGTATTCTCAGTTAATTAAAGTGTTATTTGTCCCTTTATCAGCAATCCCAACATTGCAGTTTCACTTGTATGCTGTTAGTGCCCTGAAGACATGTAGAACTTGTGTGATTTGCAAGGCTGGAAGGATCATTTTAGCAAAAGTGACTAATGATGTACTTGTTTGCCAGGTCATTTTGTTCACAAATACACAATCATTCATATGTTGGTAGATTTCAGTGCTTTTCTTTTCCCCAGTTTATGACCATTTAGGAAAGCCTGGAAGTCCATGGGTCAAGATTACACTGCTGTACGGGATAACTGTCACAACATGAGAAAATTATAAACCCAGAACTAAATCAGGCACAGACAACACGTTCTCCCACCACACCCACAAATGCCAACCTTTTTTATGCTTCTCCCAAAGCAAATCCTTGGACTTGGGCCTCACAGCTTATGCAGAAGGTCAAAGATTGTTGGAGGCTGTTTCTGAGCAAAGGGGGGAATAAATTCCAGAGCTGAGGGCCCCTCACAGGATCTGTCTAGAGATAAAAGTAACCAAAATGCAGTCAGTACCATTCACACTCTTGAGTAGGAGGCAGGCCAGTAACTTTCTGAGGTGGTGGGAAGCTGAAAAGATCGATGTCAATACAGAGATACGGGTCCTGAGCAGTGCTCTAGGTACAGTTTAAGGAGGGGATGCACAAAGGCACACTTCTACCAAGACTTGTTAAGTCATCTTTGTTAATGCTGCTTTAAATGAAATAGCTTCCTCCAGCAATTGCTATTTTGAGGGGAAAAGCAACAACTTAGGTTTGGGATTTTTTTCTGCTTGAGCTGTGTGGGGTCAATACTAATTTAGCGTATCTGTATCTGAGAAATATATTGCTTTTGTGAAATACCAGCAGAACAAACATGTTTTCAAGATTGAATCTGAATTTTCAGTGGAATGATAGGCAGTCTTGGTTTCTGTGGCTTGCTGGCTTAATTCACTTAAAGAAGCAAGAGGCTGTGTGTGTTTTACCTAATAGTCTTTATTTTATATCTGAACGAACTAACTGCCTGTGTCCTATGGGAAAGAGAGAAAGGGACTGAATATTGCCCTGCTAGCAATAGTAGTGCCTGCCTATGTGAATAGAGTTGGGTTTTTTTTCCCCTCTTACTTAAAATCTACATCATATACCCACTCATCAAACACGCTGCTTCTCTCCAAAACTTCCCTTGGAATCCTAGGAACCACAGAGTAATCGGAAACTGCTCCCTGACCTGGCAATAGCCTCCTCTTTTGTGAATTGTCCTTAACTTTGACAAGAATGGAAGGAGATAGGGTGGGAACAAAGGGGAACCAGCAGTGAGACAAACAGCCCCACTGCTCCAGCACCACACTGCAGCCCCGGCTGCCTAACACACAGGTGATTTTCACCCTGGTGTCGTCCTCCTTGTCCCTCTGGCTCTTGGTGTCACTATATTAAATATATATTATTGATGTTAATGATGCTGCCTACAGCACTGCAGCAAGCTAGCATATGCATTATAAATCTAGCAGTTAAAGAGAAAAATTCATTAATTGTGCTTGAAGTGATGGCATGTCATGACCTTTTTGCTCATTGCATGAAATGAAATGGCTCTGATTCCTGACATTTCTGAGGGGACTTTTCCCCTAACTGGGACTAAGAGCATGTTGGTCCCTGAAATTCACTAATTGTCAGTCAGCATTTCTAGAAAAAAATCACAAATTTCAACCACAAGGACATGCACAGCAAAGTCGATTTTACAGAGACCAGTTACTTGCCTGCAAAGTAGAACCATCCACTTTTTATGGAATTGTCTTATTGTTCTCCTCTTTTGCACACTGCTAGTAATTTTTTTTTTGATCAACTGTTTGCAGATGTACTTATTATCAAAGTATTTAGGAGGAGAGAAGGGAGACAGGCTGAGCATGCTGATGTGGAAAACCAAGAATCCTTAAGCAGTCAAAGGTACTTGTTTATTTTGGTGGCTCCTTGGTGATTGTCCTTTTCACCTTTCATTAACCTGCAAATGGATTAGTCCTCATAAACTAAAGAGAAGAGACCAGTGCACAACCCACTGCCCCAGAGATAAGGTCACAAAGAGGGGACGTGTCCTGAGTACAACCTCGGAGAAGAAATAGAAGTCTGAAGGCATTTACACTAGGCTGCCATTGCGCTTTACTAGCCCTACTGTGATTTACCGTATCAGTTCAACTGCTGACACCTTTATGTCCCTCCCTCCTATCCCAGCAGGCCACAGAGACACAGTCCATGATAGATGCTGGTGAACTTTTCCTCTGATCACCTTCTGAAGAACTTTCCCATAATCTATTGTTTTCTATCACAGTGGAAAACAAAACAAGGGGGTTTTTTTGACTTTCAGTTACCAGCTATTTTGCCCTAACTTTAAAGCAATGTACTGAATTTATTACATCAGTGTGAAAGAAGTTTTAAACTCTTGTCTCTTTATCCTACTCCCTGAACTTAACATGGTCCAGAGTAAATCAACGTAATTGCTGTTAGACCTACATTGTTGCAGGAATGTTTTATATTCCATGTTGTCACTTATTTAGAACAGTTAATTGAAATTGCAAACATAAAGAGAGGAAAGCTACAGTTAAGAAATTAACTTTTTTTTGGTGCCTGTGGCTCCTTGTATGAATTATATTAAGAGCCAACACTAACTTTAATGTAAGACCAGAAGTGTCTGGAATATCTGAAAGGAAAAATATGTTTGTGGATTCAAGGCAAGCGTTTCCTTTAATTGACTGGTAAAAGTATGAGAACCCATTCTGGACAGAGAGAAGCAGTTGACCTATCATTCTTCTTTGTAACTCAAAGATATTTACTGAAATGTTGCATTTGCTTCTAAATGAATAAATCCCATGGGCTACATCTGGTTTTGTCTTATCAAAATTCAGCACCAGTATTATAGCATGAGGGGGAAAAGAAAGTCACAGCAATATTACCAAGGGGTATATTGAAGAGGGTGCACTAGGAAGAGGGGTAAACTGCCACAAACTCTCCTGAGAGCGTTCTTCCTTTGAGTGTGCCCTCAGCTGACTTCCTCCCTCGCGGCCTGCGGAAAGGCTGAGCATAAGCACGTACAGAAGCAGGAGTACCTGTGTTACAGGGAGTTAAGACGTGGCTGGATTGAGGAGGAGATATCCAGGGAAGGCTAAGTCAGAGCTTGTCAATAGTGTTCTGATCGCAGCGCTGATCAGCTTCATCCTTTCAGCAAAGAATTGTGTTTGAGGAGGTCTACCATAAAATGCTCCCAAATACGTTTTTCCAGTCTTGTGCAAGGCTCTCTGTTCTCTCTGGGTTGTGAGTGTTGCAGACTCAAAGGTTTTTTTTTTTTAATTATTTTGATAATTGCTTCTTATAGTTAACAGTGTTGTAGAGGAAGATTTGGCCCAATGTCTTTTAACAAGTTAAGTACTTGTCTTGCTGTTTTTTTCTTCATATACTGAACTTCATGCTCTATGAGCCCAACTTCTGGGCTCTGTTCTATCAGCACGGCTGGCTGTGGTTTTGGAACAGTTGTTTTCAGCACAAGTGACAAAAATACAATTGAGATGTTATAAACCCCTCTTGTATTCCTGAATTCCTTAAAACTGATTGCTTTAACTGGCAGCATGAAGTCTGGAGTCAGGTTAGACATAGAAATATTTACTCACACTATACGTGGGCAAATGTATATAGTTACAGATCTAGCTATATAAAGTCAGGCAGAAATATGAAAAATTATTTTTAACTTCATATTACCTGCACTAGGCAAAGAAACACAGATGCACTGTGGACTTGAAGCTTAACCTGTCACCTTTAAAGCACAGTGTGTGTCTCACCTGGCTTCTGCTCCTTGTTTGCTTGCTTTTTCCGAAGGTTGGAGGAAGGACAAGAATTTTAGCAGCAGCTTCTTAATCAGACACGCTGTCCTTGCAGCCACAGCAGAAAAGCGGCAGGAGTGCAGTCAGGCCACCAGTTTGTGACAAGGTCAGTATAGGTGCCTTCGTGCCTGCTCAGCTTGTTCGGATGGAGGGGACATAAGTATGCTAAGAAAACAGCAAGTGGGGAGCACAGAAACCCTGCCCTTTGCTGCTGGTTCTACCCAACACTTGTGCACTTTGCAGCTCCTGTAGGCTGAGCTGGCACAAGCACCAGGGTCACCTCCCTGTCAGCTTCCTCCTTTCCCATCTTCCTTTGATCTCCTGCATGTCTCTGCTCCCTTATATATGCTGCTGCACTGTGGCTTCCCTTCCCTCCTGCAAGATACTGTACAGAGGGTAAATGCAGTTCATGTCCCCTCATGCTCCCTGCATCTCTCTCCCCTGTACCAGGTTTCCCTTTTTCCTCATCTCCCTTAGCAGTGCTCACGGTGGCCCTGTCTCCCTAACCCTGTCGGTAGTCTCCCATCATTCCCATCTGGATTGCCTTCCTCAGTCTCCTACCCCCGGTGAAGGCAGACTGTCCGGTCTTTATTAGTCTGGGAAATGGCTCATTTAACTGGGACAGGGAGGATGGGCAGAGATGAGAAAGAGCCATTGTTATGCTGAAAGCAGTTAATGGGTGCCACCAGACACTTGTGCGATCTACAGACGGTAGCAGAAGTCCCTTAAGCTGTGCTGGTGCTGCCCAGGCCACCAGGGTTTCCCACTTCTCCCTTCTCAGTTTTCAAGTTTTGCTCCGGTTGACACTGGTCTGGCATATTTCCTTGGCATTTTCTAATGAATTTGATGGAGTAGTCAAAACACACCATACTGCAGAGGGAGAAACACCCTCGAGTTGAGAAAAGGCCTTATGATATGCCTGTCATCAAAGACCTGAGGCTTTGGCTTTGAAGAGCTGGCAGCCCCTCTCCTGGAAGGGAAGGACTGGTGGATGGAGCTGCAGACAGGGTTCCCTCTGGCTCTGCTTGGAGCCAGCTAGGCATTGGCTGGCTTTGTGGAGCAAGGGTGGGACTTTGTGGCCCAGGCCCTTACTTTCTCCTGAGCATTTAAACATGCCATTAGAAAAAAAACAACCCACAGTTTTCCAGGAGAAAACATTTTTTTTTACTGGCAGATGCTCGGCCTTCAGCAGTTGTGTACGTCAGCTGCATGGTCTGAGTGTCCTTATTTTATTAAGGAAGTCTTCCTTTGTGTTCCTGTAGAAATTAGGCTTAACTCATGATTGGACTGGAACTTTTATGGTTATTAGGCAAAACCACTGTCAATATGAAAGCCTAAATAACTCAGGCATTTACACCAAAAATCAGTCGTTGTCATAGTTCTTCCACTTTTCATGGGGCTGCCTGCTCGAGGCAATGTGAATTTTGGCTCGGTTTTTCTATTCTGCTGTCTGGAGACTTGAAAGTTACTCTCATTTTCTCCCTTTCCAATTTTTTTCTCTTTCTGCCTCACCCTCTCTCTGGATCACAAGTGCTGACTTTAATGCTCAGCATGAGCAGTAAGTCTCTCAGAGTTTTCCTGTGACCAAAAAAAGTGAAAGATTAGAAAGATTTTGCTGGTCAGAAATTGACTGTTACTGATTCATTGAAACAAATCCAAGTGGCTGTTGGGATGTCTGTAAATATGCTGTAATGAATCACTAGTGACCTCTGAGGGGAAGATAATGTGTCAGAGATTGCCTACAGATACATCTTCTAGACTGGTACAGAAGATGGCTGTTTCCATATTCCCTGATGGGTACAGGGAAGGCACTTGAAATAAATCTTATGTGAAACAGGGTGGCTGGCATACGGTGTCATTCCCCTTCCAGTCACATCCAGCTCAACTCAGCAGTGGCTTGCACAGTTATCGTTGTCTTTTAATGGTCTATGAAAATGAACTTTTGATCCCAGTCCTGTTTTAAGTAAACAGATGACCCCATCAAGCAACACCATTCCATTTGGGAGCTCAGCAGAGGCTAAAGCTAGCAGTAAAAGATCTGCCATTTACAGACACTGCTAGTGAGCTGTGAACTTTTGTCCAGGGCGTGATGGTGGTGAAAGGACACAGGAGGAAGTAGGAGGAGTGACGCTCAGGCCTTACGAATTTATGGTCAGGTTTTTTTTGACTCTAGTTGCTTCTGTCAGAAGAAATGTTGGCAATGAAGGATATTATCCATGAATAAACTTGTGAGGAAGAAAAGGTTAGTAACCCCTCCTGCCTCTCCTAGAGGTTGCCTGTGTAGTGGCAGGAGAGAGCTCACATCTGGTTCAACTGTCCCCTGACTGCAGTGGCAGTCCAACACCCTGCTGCTTTTAGCCGGAGTGATGCTGAAGGATGGCGGTCAGCACACGTGCAAACCCTGGCCCTGAGGAGCTGAACTGGGCGATAAAGTGAGTAAGTGCCTCTAGCAGAACCTGTGTGCAGACTGAACTCTTTCCCATTTCAGTGCTAGAAACCAAAACTATTGCAACATGGTGTACTTAAAGGCTGCCATAGGCCACTTCAAATTTGATCTTTAAAGTGTTTTTCATGAATGAGAAAATTCACTGTCTATAAATATTTTTTTCAGATTATTGCAAGCTTTTTTGCTAAGCTAAATTCATTAGCTTAAACTTAAGAACTGCCTTATACCATAAAGCTGGATAACATTTTTTTTTTTGTTGGGGGAAGGGAGCTGCATGGCCTTTCACCTTCCAGCTTTACAAGCAAAGCCAAACTTCTGGGCAATCACTGCAAAATGCTTTTTCCCTCCCCCTCTTCCAGTGATGATTGCAAACAAAGGTCTTTAGGGCTGGCTACTCCAGACTTCAGGACTTTTAAAGGTCTTTACTTGACTGGAGATCAAAGGTTTCTCCTTAAAGAGTTTATCACTCAGACAACTCTGCAGTTAGCATTTCAAACTGGGTTTACAAGTCAAATAATTTAGCAATTTCTTCTAACCATGTGGCCTAATGCAGAGGCTTCTGGATGCCAACTGTAGCACCACTATGACATGGAGTGCAGCACTATCTATTGACAAATGTGTGTACCCTTTTCACCATTCTTTACTGCAGAAAAAAGAGGTTTGCACATATTCTGAGTAGGTCCCAGACTGCTCAGCTGGGGTTTGAGTTCCCTTCCCGGGATTGTGGATTCCTTCTTTGTCACCTTGAGTATGGCTCTTCAGCTCTCTGTGCCCTGGCAGAAAATGTTTTTCTCCTTGGAAAGCATAAGAGCCATGAAGATAAGTAACCGGATTGTGGGCATTATTATCATTGGTGTATAATGCAATAACATGACTAAAATGAGGTCTTAAACATTGTTCAAATGTCCCTGACTATTAACCCTTCTCTTTTCAATGCTGCTATCAGACTGTCCTGACATTAGGAAGAAGAGATTGGTGTGTACAGGCCAAGCCAGTGACCAAAACACTGTTGTCAGCAAACCTGCACCAACAGTTCTATCCCATTAGCTGCTTGAGTCCAGAGCTCTGTTTATTTTTTGTGCTGGGTTATCATCTGTTATGTTCTTGTAGGTCCCCTTGCTGTGCTAATCACTTTAAGCACTTTCTAAAAGTGCATTAAACAACGACACTAGCACCAATCTTGGATTCATATAGCTTTTCCTCTCACCAGGCAAAGAAATGAAGCTATGGACTTGTTTTGGCAATGGTGAGACTTATGGTGAAACTTTAGTTTCTGTTAGTCCTTTACGCACATCATCACACACAAAAAAATGTGTTTACACATGTTGTACTTTACTTTGCATGTAAGATTATGATAGCAATATCAGCTGCCTATTAAATTGTCAGAAGAGTTATACATGGGATTCATTGAAGGGAAGGTGCCTAGGCTTACACAAACAATCAGCCTGTTGTAAGCAGAGCTGTGCAAGCAGTATTATATATCCCATATATGCACCTGGAGGGAGGATTTGCTCTGCCTGCTAACTATGGAGGCACAGGGTCTGACTTTGGCTGGCAATTCCAGAACAGGAGCATTTTATGGTAGCAGAAATTGAAGAAGTCAGTGGGTCAGAAAAAAGGCTGAATGGTTTCTCAGAGCTGCTGTGCAACCCGTAGTATGCACAGCATTTAGGCAACATTATTACTAGTATTTTATCTGGCTAATTGTTTTCAATTCAAAGTGCTTGGAAGAGTAAGGAAAAATGTCAGCATGTTATGGGTAATTTGTGGTATGTGTTTTTTCCAGATGGACGTTCTGTCTTGTACATGCTAATTATGATGTAGGCTGATACGTTCACGATTATGGGTGACTGAGCATTCAATAGAAGAATTGCATGTTGTTATTAAACAAATGGTGCATTCTACCTGCACCTGTAACTATCTGAAAGGCTGGATAACTTTTGATTTAGGACATATTAGGTGTGTATTTGGTACAAATACCTGCTCTAGTTTTACATGACAACGGTATCCACTCAACATCCTGATAACTTAACAATGTTAAATTCTTAGGAAGCATTTTTGATCATCAGACCCTTTCCCTCACAGAGAGGGTGATTATTTTCTACATTATTGGAATTCTATAGCTTTTGTTCCCTAGGCTGACAGTTTCTACAAGAAGCCAAGATCATACAAACACATTGCAGAGGAACACAGAGCGTGTTGCACCCTTCTTCTGACCAGCTTCTGAATGTTAGCCTGTCCTTGCCCAGTGTCTACACCATGCAGAAGGCCTTTGCAGACCAAATTGAAGATAATGATAGTGATACGATGTCAAGGTAGAATTGTCCAACACAAGGACCATGCAATGTTATGTACAAAAGCAAGGCATAATTCGGAAGACAACCTTATTTGAGTTGATAGCAAAATTCCACTTGAATTTGAAAAACCAGGCTGTATCTAGCCAAAACATCTTGCAGGACTTCCCTCGCAACCCAATCTTTGTGCAGGAGTCCTAGAAAGAGACCATCCTTATTTATTTTTACATAAATATTACTATTTAAAATTTTGTCATAGCATCTAGGAATCTGTAGCATGAACTAGAAGTCTAAAAGAGCGTTTTCCGGCACATCTTTGTTCTCAATAATCTGCAAGTCTTGAGGGCCCTAGATGCATTAATTTTTTACTAGGTACACTCAGGATGTCACCCAAAAGAGGGGAAATAGCAATGATGTTTCCCTTTCATCTAATTGCCTACTAATGGAAGCTGCCATCCAAGACATAGGAAATATGAGTCATTACCTTGGCTGGGTGACACGCTTCACCCCTTTGCTGTGAAAACATTCCTAACCACAGAGTCTCCAGCAGCATGGGGGAGTGCTCAGCTCCAGGGCAGAAATTCAACCTTAACTGGAATTGTGCCAGACCATGATTATAAATATTCACTGGTCTGGTAAGGAAGCATGATGCTATCACATGAGCTGGAGTGATTCTCTGAAAGTGAGGGGCTTGGCTGTACCTTTAATGAAGTTGTGCATCTTTTGAAGAAAGCTTGATTAGGCTGAGGATGAGTTTGATGTCAGTTTGGTTACCATGTTGGTGAGATGGCTGCATGAGCGTGCAGTTGGTGTGTTCAGCTCTGCTTTTCACAGTGCCACCTTCAGCCTTAACTCTGTATAACCCAAACTTTCTAATGATGAGTGTGCTTGATTTTTGACAGAAGAATACTTCAAAAGATGAAAGTTAAGCTCCTAGGAACCCTCATTCCAAAGGCTCAAGTTTTACCCTCCATGATTTAGTTCAATTGTTTCTTGGGATGACAGTGTAGGCCAGTGCACTGGGGAGCATACCTGCCCATTGTGGTCCTGGGAATAGTGGCTAAAACTGACAAGAGTGAGGCAAGAAACAGCAACACTGACTTACTGCAGAAATGCTCAGATTTCCTGATGGAAATTTTTTGTTCACATTCAGGCACCTTTTCTGTGCCTGAATGTGAACACTGTCCACTTTATTATCTCTGTCTGGAAAGAGGAATTGAATAAAAGATAGTCATAGACCTGAAACTTTCTGAGTGATTTATCAAGTAGTAGGAGAATTCTGAATATGAGGGTTAAGTCTGGAAAACAGCTGTGTTATGAACTGAATCAATGCAAAATAAAAATTCCTTGTTCTCTCATACCCTATTTGGTTCGTTCATTTTATTTCAACGTAGTAAATGGGGATCCAGTTTTGCATTCCTTACTCAAATGCACAATTAATGTAAAAGAATCCCCTTGTCTGAAAACAAGTTGTGAAAGGTCTGAGTTAAAACAGCAGGACCAGGCAGTAAGTAATATACTGCAGAATAATAACTTCTTAACATAATATCATCATGTGCCACAAAAACTAGGAACTAAAATATTCACACTGACCATAAAAATATCTTTCTACATTTCACCACATCCTAAGGTATGTTTTCTTTTGGAAGTAATGTATAATATATTCTTAACATTACTATTGCTTGGTGAAATGGTTCTTGCAAAGTTTAGTATCTGCTGATGCAAGGTGGGAGAAGGAAGCGGAGGGAGAAAGAGCTTGTTTCTAAATTTTAATTTTGAGAGAAACTATATTAATATGTCAGTATCTTGCAGATATTATTTTACAGATAGCTTTATTTTGGCAACAATGTGGTAATTTTTATATCAGAGCTAGTAATTTTTATCAAAAGCAATGTGTGTTATCACAGCACTGCTCTAGAAAAGACCTTCTTTGACACGGTTGTTGGAGGTAATTTCTATCTAGTCACAAACCCATTTTCAAAATGTATCAAACTTGGTCATAAAAACAGGTATGTTACTTGCTTCCACTATTCTTGAAGGAAAACTCTCCTTCAATGTCCCTTTCCTAATAGTTAAAACCTTCTTCAAAATCCAGAAAAAATTGCTCAGATCTAGATTATATTTATTCTTGCACTAATTTGGTTTTAAAATTAATAAAGGTTTTTCCATTTTGGGTATAGAGAACCATTCTAGCAGACTTCACTCTATTGCACCACACAAACCTTTTCATTCTCTTCTCCAGGGTCCTGTCAGTACAGCAAGTTTTCTCTTTAGTCATTCAATTGTGAACAAAGATGAATTTAAAATAGGGGCTAATGTGAACAGTATTCCAGATGAGGCTCTAACAACACCTTCTCCAGTGTTATGAATATTTGCTTATTTCCACTGGAAGTGCCTCACCTCATATATTCCAGGATCACTTTTGGCTTTTCACAGCCATATCATGTTGGCAACTCAGTCTTTCCATGATCAAGTAATACCTCCTGACCTTTTATTTTTCCTTCACTGGTTTCCAGCTGATGAGAATTATTAGTCTCATCTCAGCCTGGTTTTGATTCTTGCTATTAGTTGCTAAACATTCCCTTTATACACTACTTTTCATGCCACTAGCACACTCCTGAGTGCCATTCTCTTTTGGGCACTACCACCCTCTTGACTTCTTGCCGTCTAATGAAATGAGATAGTCACAAAACTGATCACTGAGAAATTATAGTAGTAATTTCTCACCTAACCACCTCTGGCCAAAAATTACTCCTTTTAGAACCTCCTCCCTAGCAAAATCCTCATCTACCTCAGAGCTCTCAATTCCTACCTTCTCTGCCTTAACTAGCAACCTTTATGAAGCACAGCACCAAGTGCTCCACTGCAGGCTTTTTCTGTGCTCAGAAGTTCTGTTATTTCTTCAAAACAAACCATCATGAAATCCTCATTTAGTCTGATATATTTGCTATGAATTCTCACTGGCAGAACTGAGCTTCATATGTTAGTTCTGAACAACATCCTATGAAATAATCCTTGTCAGGAGAAATTCAAAATGTATGCATTTCAAATATGAAGATGGTACTGTTAACAGCTGCAGCTTTGTGATACACCAGTGCAATATTCAATAGCTAATTCCTCCCATAACAGCAGGCATAGAATGCAGAAGAAGTAGGGAAATGCTTTTTAAATGCTTGTCTGATTTGACTTTTTTGTCTGTTTGTTTCTCCACTGAGAATCAAAATGATTAAATTCTTTCAAAGCTGATGAAAAACATTTTTGTGACTACAGTTGTACAAGTAATCATCTTTATTTATTAATTGATTAAATCTTTAGAATACAGACATGGCATAGTTGATCTGTCCTAATAGAGAAACATGATTCAAGAAATACTAATATTCTCCTAATTGCATAGAGATGATGTATATACTAATGCCTTCATGTATAAACTAATGCCTTCAATTCTGTATAACTTTATGACTTTACATTTTTTAATCTAGATCTTTGTGAAGCACAATGGAATTAAGAAAGAAGAAGAATTTTCTCTGTCTCTGGTATGCACAACTTCAAACAGATATAGTTACTATATAAAGCTATTTATATACAATTGGAAAAAATAGAAATTAAAAGTAGAGAGGCTTCAAAAAGTTTTCGTGCTTGGACTCTCTTGTAAAACACCTTCTGTAATTTGTATATTAGCCGTTCTTTTAATAGTGGAAAAGGTTTATAATTCTTCAGATATAGGTTCCTAGTTCTTGTTTGTTCCTATGTATTTTTAATCAATGATTTATCATTAATAATTTTTTGGAATAGGGAATAAGGAAGTGGTTTGGACTCATATTTGGTCAGATGACAAATACATGTAGTAAGGCACCAAAATCTTTTCTTCACTAAATGGAAAGAGCCCATGATAAATAGGCTTTTTCTTCTCCTCAAAAAACCAGCCAACCAATCAAATAAAAAAAACAAACCACAAAGAAACCCATCTGCACATTTATAACTTCTGCAATCCAGCTAAAAATTATAAGAAGGTAAACATTTTTACAGATGACTCCAGACTCTGACACCTGGTTTTGAAGCACAGAACCACCTGTGCAGCCTTAAACATGAGAGGAAGGAAGTACAGTACACAAGGTAAAAAGTACAGGGTGAGGCAATGTGATGTATCCCTTAGGTCAAACAAGAGGCTGTTTGTGAATGACCCTTCTGAGGCAGGGTATGACTTCCCAAGACTAGAGAGCTCTACAAAGGGATGCATAAATAGCAGTTGTTCACAGCAAGGGTTATACTATATGGCTGTTAGAGTGAATAGAAGCAACTCACTTCTTGCCAATGACAGGAAATAAGGTCAAGCAAAGATAACAGGTCTTTGAATTAGAGGTTTTCAAAATATTAGTCTTACGCCTTTAGTATGGAGTGAATGAGTGGTTCTCTTTAGAATGTCCTGCTTCTGAAACTCAGGGACATTTGAAACCAAGTGTATGGAACAGCAATCATGAGGTTTTAGATCTCCCTGACCCAGCCTCACTTACTCCAGGAGGCAGTATATTTGATAACATAGTCCATCTGAATGCAAATAATTTAAAAAGGCAGCTGAGGGCTTTTGGGATGTTTTGTTCAATCTGGATGTTCTCTCCAAAAAGAAAGGAGAAGAAATCATGCAGTATGTCAATGCTGTAATAGCACTGTTAAACATCTGACTTGCTTGAGAAAATAAATGTTTGAATAACAGCATCTTGTTTACTATTAATCTTTAATACCTGTATGTGCTGCAGAAATAGTTATCTTTTTCCATAATTCCTTAATCGTTTAACTACATAATCAATTTCCAGAGTGACCAAAGCCTCAGCTTTCCTCTTACGCATTTGATAAAGGAAAATTGATCTTTTCCTGTTACATGTTGCTGAAGGCGACTCATAAATCATCATCCAAAACCATCATTATCATGTTTTAAAATGCAAGCATTTAATATCAAAATTTGTTAGGGAAATAGTTTTCCAACGATTTCTAGAAGCTCAATCTGAGCTACTGTCCTCTCACCTCTTCAAATCTTGCTAGGTATTTTTTCCTGTAAGTCATTTAAAAATGTAAAACAACTGGATCTGTGATATATATATGAAATTAAATCACAGACATAAACTTATGATAATTTAAACCCTTATGTACACATATCATGTTCAGCAATCAAACAATAAGTGAATCTATGTAAAATTGTTCCATAATGGGGTGAGTTCAGTAGAGTGGATTCAAAATTAGTGGAGATTCCAGCAACAGTGAGGATATGGGCAAAGCATGAAAGAAATTGAGTATACCTTTTTTCGCAGCACCTCTGGTAAAATAGTACATAGTATTAATTTTGTATTGATATTTTGTAGTCAAAATCAGAAATTAAAAAATAATCAAAGGCCAAATTACTTCTTACAGATAAATAGCTGGAACAGGTTTTGTCTTTACTGTGTACGTGTTTCCTATGTTTGGCAGGTGTGCAATTTGATTTTGTACATACGTTGTTCTTCCAATAAAACACAAACCTACTTACTGGTAGCTAGGTAATTTCTGAATAGTTAGTAAATTCATGTAGCATAAACAGATAGACTCAATATTTCGTTCTAATTTGTGTACACATTTGTGTTTCAAGTCAAATGTATAAGGAACAATGGAAAAGGTGATTTATTTTAAAATAATAGTCTTCTCTGTCATTCTAGCAACAAAGGGTAAAAACTCTTGATGGTCACTGATGTGCTAGTTGGACTGAAGAAAAAGGTTAAACATCCTTTCTCATTATCCCTTAATCATAGGCAATTTTGTTAATGCAGGGGTTTCATACCTTTCATAGGGATGCCAAAATGACCCATCTAAGCAGATCAGATGCAAGGCAAGGGAAGAAAAAAAATCTCACACATTTGTGTTCCTTTTTTAATGCTGCAGCTCCTCCTTTAAAATAACAGAAAGCATATTTCTACTTTGGGCTTGCATTTAAGTGAAAAATCTTTCTCCTTTTATATTGTATGCTTTGTTCAGTAATAAAATGCTAGTGATGTTAATTAGATAGATGAAGATTGTTATATGAGCAAAGTATTTGTTCCTGGTAAAAACGTGCTGTTTAGGCAGAAGAAACATGAAACATTAGAATATATTTATTAAAAATAATGATTATAGGTACATTTTGTTCCTACATGATATTCTTCAGTTTATAGAATGATCTACAAGCAATAATGAGATCTGCAGTAAGGAAAAATGCTAGAAATTATTATATTTCAGCTACATTTCAAAGACTGCTGTTTTAAACCATAATAAGACAATGTTACATAGTTAAATATGTTTTATTCATTACCATAAATCTCTTTAAATGGTGGGAAACGAGAAGGTTGTAGCCCTCATCAACTATATCAGATCAAAAATCTAATTAAAATCTGAATATTCAGCAGGCAAGTTATGTTAAGGTATATTCAGGAATAGTGGTCAGCTTTTCCCAAGGCACGTGCATCCAAGCACGCAGTAGCAACCAGGATTGGTCACATTGCCTCTGCTCATCCTTACTCATCCTTATTTCCTGACAGAAATCTCCTCGCCTCCAATTCCTTTTGGCCTGATTGAGGAAGAGGTAGAGGGAAAGAAATAAACTTCTTTTTGCAAATCAACCTCTGGCTTCTTGTTACAAACGTTAGTTATTGTTTATTTTTTATAGTTCTCATGCTGTTTATAATAATGTTAGAAATAATGTTTGGTCTCTCCTTTTTTTTCCCCACTCTAATTTCACTTATTTTGAATAAAGGATTTATTGTGTTTTCCTTTAAACAATGTGCAGAGTAGGATTAACTTGACAATAGATTCTAGTTCTTTGTTTTTATATATATATATATAGATATAAGATTATCTCTCTCAGGTTGGTTTTTTTCCTACTGTTCATTAATTTTAGTGATTGTGTATTCCTACTATAAATTCTGAGCTCCCTGAGTGGTGCCAGTCTCTGAGTGGTATTTGGTTTTCTTTCTTCCTTGGGTCTTTAACTTTTATTTTAAAACATTTAAGAAATGGTGCCACATGTCCTTCTATTTGTCCCCTTGAGATATTCCTCACTTGCCTTTTTACCCAAAGTTCACTGACTCTACTCAGTCTTTTATTCATTCATTATTCCACAAAGGGTGGCATTTTGACAGGGTTTGAATAATTTTTTGGTGGCTGTTTAAAGTTAAATACTTTATATGCTCTTGAGAGGTTTGCAACTCCTCCACATTTGCCATCTGTACCTGGAGATGTATTAATTCAGTGAGAAGGCTGTGTTTCTGGGTGATGGCTACACAGACCTCAATCATCCTTTCGCAATTCTCTCTCTCAAATTAAGAAGTTTCCTGAGCAGCACTGTTTGAGATGTATATTGAGATTGATCTGTCCTGTGTAGAACCACCACGAATGTAACACCTGAGTACTGCAGTTCCAATGAATTTTCTTGTTTTTCTTAATGGGGAGAGTAATTGTCATTATTCCTGTTTCACATACAGCTCAGCATGCTTCAGTTTATGACTGCCTGCATACTTCAACACAGCTTTCAACTCCTCAACTCATGTCCTAACTGCTGGAGTTTTAGTATGGTTACTGCACTTCATGTGTGGTTTCTAACAACCTTTTAAAGGAAAACTCATAAGAACATAGGATCCTACACAGTATGAAATTCCTTCGTTTTTGGATGAAAAATGTTTATCCATCATTTCACAAATTTAATGACAAACTTGGGTCCTTCTGCTTTGTCATGTTTTCTGTCTATACAGGTGCATGGCTTTTATTTTCCTCTGGCTTTACGTGTATGGACTTTCTCTGTCTATTGTATCAACATTCGAAAACATTAATATTGCGTCTGAGGTGCCCGCTGAGCATTTCCGACACTTACCCTGGGAGGGGCACACATGTTAGTAATGGTATCTCCAGCTGCTGCTAAATAAATCATAATGCCATCTTAAAAACATTGACAAAATAGAACCAGATTCTATATTGAAAGCTGGCCAATCTTTCATAGGAATGTCTTTCGCAGAAATTCCTGGGCACCTGTTATAAGACTTACTCTTCACTTTTAATTGAAAGATATCCATAAGTATTTTTATTAAATACCTAGGCACACATGGTCCTCTCTTTTTATCTTTTGTTTCTTTTCCATAGAGTGTAAAATCGTCTGCCAAGCATTGCACTCTGTGCAAAGTCTGTGGTTTGAGCGTCATGTTGAAATGGGGAATGGGAAAGATGAAAAAATGGGTGTACAACTATGAAGCTATGTTTGTATATCCAGTACATAAAATGCAGGCACTTCTCTTTTATTTGTCTTGTGCTGCTCTCTAGAAATGAAAATATAATGGTAGAATCACTTCCTGCTGGAGATGCATGAGTATGTTAGAGAAGAAGTATTACCCATGTTTTAATAGTAAGGAATGAAAACACACATAGGATAGGATTTTTAAATAACGCAATGGTACTTCCATATTTTTTGCATATAGGTACCCAAATGAAATCAAATTCATCAACACTGAAGGTTGCTTTGTTATTTTTCTGGTTTTCTATTCTATGGTGAATGGATAGGCTTCTGCCTTACTGTGTAGCTTTTTCTTGTAACGTTCTCTGCACTTTGTCATCTTTTATTCTGTATTACCTGGCTTTTGTTTTCCCTGAAGCAAACTGCACAGTTACAAAATTTACCACCAGCCTGGAGCATTCAAATTTACTGGTAACTCTTAATAGAAAGTCTCCGTGTTCCTTTAGTGCTTTGCTTTCTTGGGGGCTAAGAAATTCTTTTTAATAGTCTCTTTCAGAAATATGACTTTGAGGCAATTTCCCCCTGTGTATCTGTAATCTCTGCAGAACACAGTCTGCTTTCAACACAAGTTTTCAGGTAGTCATGTCTTTTAAGCCTGCTATGTGTTGTCCTTTTGAAACAGTTTTTTTCCTGTTGTTTTAGCCTAATACCGTAACATAAGAGTAATGGTAGTTGTCTTAAGATGAAATAAATGAGACTCTTAGGTGCAGACTGTGGAGAGAAGCACATGTAGGCCAAGGAATGTACTTAAACCATTGGCTGTTCTGCACAGTGGGGGAAGCATGGTGTATGTTCAGAGGAAACCAGTGCTGTTAATATTAACCCACCATTTTCAGTCCATAAGCTTCCTGTCATGCTGAAATTCTGTGTCAGACAAGAGCTTTTAAGAGCAAACTTAACAACAGGAACTGTTGTATATGTTCTGATAGAAGTCACCAGTGATTAGTAAGTGCGTTAGTTTGGAATAATTTCAACACCATGTGTGTGCACAAGCAAGAAATACCGCCAAGAATCTTACATTGGGGTGGTGTACCACATATCTGTTAATTTAAGCTTTGTAGAAAACATTGCAGAATCAGGAGGCCTTTTGTTTAACTTGCTGTATGTATTGCCTAACACCTTTAAGAAACTGTTAAAACACTGTTAATGCAAAGAGGATCCCTGACATTGTGTGCCAAGTTCAGTGTTAGCATGGTTTACAGACTATTCCCATGCCCACAGGGCTAGAAATTCTGCCTAAGGCCATAGGAAGAGTGTAGTCTAGTTTGGAGTTACTTAATATGAGGAAGGATGTAATATAAATACTGGATACTAGAAAGTAATAAAGCATTTTAGATTAAAGGTAGAACTTACAGGTTTTTATTTTCTAGTTTAAATGTATGCAAAGGAATGACAAGAAGTCAGGGTTTTTTTGCTTGTTTTTCTTAAGTTTGTTCCCTTAATCTTGTTCTTCAAGCTATTTTGCTTTGTTAATATTGCGTAGGTAGCCATCTATATTTTAGAAGCATATTCTGTTCATTAGTCTCTTTTCTTTCAGTAAAGTACTCAATAGCCAGCAGTTTAATTGTAAGCTCATTTAAAATACATTGGTAGTGTAAAATAAAATGAATCTAGAGCTAAATTTAATGGATAAACCACTGGGACTATTAAAACTGCTCCATAAAATAAATAAAAAAGGGCAGTAAAAAGAGTCTGGGATATTGTCATACACAAAGTACGCAAAACATCTCATCTGCTTTCTGGCATTAACCCAGCTGAGACCTAGCTACCATGTAAAAAACAGATTAAACTAACATCCATCAAGGTGAAAGATAATTATTGCTTGTGTCAGACAACACCTGTTTTTGCAGCATTCCTCAACTAAGTTAAACTAGAGACATGCTGAAGTTTTCCACTGAATTTTACATTTGACAGTTGCCTGAAGCAATTGTGTCTGTGAAACACCTTCACCTCTTCCTTTGTTTACTTTTTGGATAGACTAAAAATGTTAAATACTGAACAGAAAATTTCAGAAATTAAGCAGAAAATTCAGCAGCAAAATATGTAAAGTTTTTGATGGACGTTTATTGAAAAGTGTTACAAAAGGCAGTCTTTTGTGAGGTCTGCATACAGATCTGTTGAAAACATTCATTTGGTAATGAGTTCTGCTTTCATTACTCAAGTGAGTAATCCCACTTACTTCAGTGGAAGTTTGCAGAAGTTCAAGTAGCAGTTCCTAGATAATGCCATAATGTACTCCTGCTATCTTTAAGCAATACTGCATAGGTTGTAAGGCAAGATGTTCATCCTACTACATAAAGTAATCTGTATTTCAGACTAGTTTCACAACCAAATCCTTCTTCAGTTGTGCCAAGACAACTTAGAATCCATGGATCAAAGTCGATTTTGTTACATGAAAAGCATGAACATACATATGAACAGTATAGCTTTCACAGGTCAGTTCACAGAAGGATTTGGAGGTTTTTTCCTGGGGTTTCTTTGCCTTTTTGAGAGATGTAGGATAAAGTTTGATTTTGTGACTGTCTTTTGAAATCGACCTCTTAAAATGGACCTTATTTTTCCACTATATAGAAAAAAACCATTGAAAACTCCATGTCATCAACTACTCTAGAAGATACAATCTAATTTGATCAGGTTAAATACTAAATACTAAGAGGTCCAATCCAGAGTTCACTTAGGTCAGATAAGGTGTTTTCATCAATTAAAGAGGGGTTTGGGTGATGTCTGATAGAAAGGCCAGGTGAGTGATTATGCTAAACAGTAACCCCTAAATTAATTTGATTGGAGTATGAATATGAAAGAGTGGAAGAAATGGAGCACCAATTGTGCCATTAAAAGCAAAACTGCCAGCACAGGGTAAACGATGATAAACTGTGTTCAAAAGGTAAAGAAAACCCCTCTGCAAAAAATGTGCTTCCCAGGAGAGAAACACAGAAGTCCATAGAGGAGAATGAGCTGAGGTCACAGATGTGATGTTTACTGGGGCAATAGATCCAGAGGCAGCACAGCATGGCTCATTGCAAAAGGAGGCAGCAGTTAACAGTGTTTGGTACTAGCTGCTTTTAATGACAGCTTCTAAAGACTGCACACAGATTTGAAAACAAACATGATAAGATGGAGAATGTGAAACAGATAACATGTATAAGCCAAAGGCCCTAAAAGAAAAGCTACTACTACAAATAAGTTAGGGTAGGCAGTTGCATCAGTACAGATAAAAGATGCAAGATCGTCTTGTGGGAAATCTTTTCTGAATGATCAGACAGAGAAACTATTTGTGCTACCTCATCTATTCTTAAGAGTTTTATCTGAGAGCATATCAGAGCGGTATGGTCACAGCAAGGGCAAGGCTGACACCACAAGTAGAGGGTTTGAAGAGACTCCAGTGGTACCTTTTCCATTGAAAACTCATTTGGAGCGCAGATCCTGGTCAGCAGAATACGTCCTTAAGAGAGTAACCATACTCCTGAGAGAACTAAGAAAGTGGAAAACAGAACAAAATCAGTAGAGGAGACCACAAATTGTCTAAAGTCAATGGTCATCTCACCAGAAACTCAGTGACCCGCAAAGATCCCTGAGTTTTTATTAAGATTGTTATGCAAGAGCAGTTTTAGGTACTGACAGAGGAAGGACAGTTACTGACAAAAAAAGCATGAACATTAAATAAAAAGGATGCTCTGCAAAAACCATAGTCTTACAGTGGATGTCAGAATGACCAAGAAAATATTTCATAATACTTTAGCAACATCACCCCATTAATTTTCTAAAAACTTCAGAAGAACAATGGATGCACAGAGACCCAAATGTAACTTGACAGAACAGTAACAAGAGGCAGGAGTTAAGAGTATGCAAACAGTAGGATTATGTCTGTGGAAAGTGTTTTAGAGATGATGCCTCAATCGAGGATGAGGTCAGTGGAGAAAGCTGTCAATTATTTGAGCTGGAAATCTACATTGCTGTGAACTGTATTAACAATACAGCTGGTACTGATTACATAAAAGCACCACAGGAAATACCAGAAAGAGTAGATAAAAAAATGTCCTTTGGTTTAAATGTACGAAAAATACATCTTTTTAATTATGGTGGTAACTGTGGTTGGTTTTAGTGCATTTCTTTACATCTCTGTTAATGTATTGATGCTGTGCTTTAGAGTGATTGACTTCGAGCATGATTCAGTTACATCAAACCTAACTGAATAAAAGGTGGAATTGGCGATTAGAGAAGTGCAATGAGATCAGTGGGAGGAACAAAATAATTAGCTTCCACACAGTATTTTTCAGAGTTTTATATTTCAGACAAATCTGAGCACAGACCTAACACACATTCTTTCAAATCCCAGCCATAAAAACATGGTTATGGCTATAAAACAGAATAGTCTTTGCCCTGGAGTTTATAGCCTTGAACTATTTCAGTGCCAAGTCTGTATTTCTACCTGTGTTAACATTTTTACTTCTACTACTGCCTGAAATAGTTCAAAACTGGTAGAGAAGAAACAAATGCCCAGGGCAACATACAATCTGAAGAACAAATCATTGGGATTAGCTGCCAAAGAGATGATCACAGCTGGAGTCTGGTCCAAGGAAGTGGTCTACAGACCACGTGCATCAGCTGAGTTCCATGTAATAAACCGTCACCCATTTGCCTGTGCAACACCACAAATGCTCAAATTAGTACCAGTGTTGACCATGGTGCTATATTTAACTTACAGATTTTTCCCAATCTGTGACCTCTGGATGCCTACACAGCTAAAACCTTTGAAACTCTCACCCGCTCATATCAGTTTCTAACTGATATCATCTTTTTTTTCTGGTGTTCACAAATTCAGTTCTTCCCCATGAATTTCTGCTCAGAAAGATAGCTAAAATATCATTTTCCTAGACTGTTATTTCATTTACCTGTCTCATAATCATTCTCTCCACAGTCTAAGTCAGCAGAAGTGATTTGTCTTTTAGGAGTTTTCATAGCTTATATAATCTTCTCATTCAGCATTTAAAGGTTGACTCCTATTTTTAACCTGTTAATGATGCCAGTGTCTATTTTCCACTTGTTACATTTTCAAAAGAGCACTGGAGTGCTTTCATCCATATATTTGGCAGAAGCTCCACTGAGAACTTCTAAAGAAATGCAACCTGTTTATCTTCATTGCCTTTAGATACAATGCCTACAAAAAAATTGCCAACAACAGACTGCTGGGGTCCTGAGATGTCCGCTCTTCAAGCTGATGAGTATTATTCTGGTGTTCTTTTGTAAAGCTGTGTTATAATTTGTGCTCTTTTATTTAATGGTATAGCTCTTTGGGGCATGGACTCAGGAACTTTTTCGGCTTTGCATTTATGCCTCATTGCTAGGGCCTGCAGTGTTGCCAGCAGAAGAACAATTAAAAACACTAGTACAAAACTTTTACACACAACAGCCCATAAATGGAAATATTAACTTCTACATGATCTATTGGCTGTCTTGAATTGCCTTGCTACCCAACCTTTCTTCAGCATCAAGCAGAGAGATTCTGTTTGATTAAAGATGTCATGTCTAAACACAGACTTTTAAAAAGCCTGTGGCGTTCGCTGCATAGTTCCAAACACTGTACTGTGCACTCATTAGCTACTTTGCTTCTGATTACTCCAGAATTAATAAAACCGGTCGCATACAATTTCAGTGGCACTATTTGCTTCTAACTTTCTCCCTCCAAATCTCTTAAAAATGCATGAATCAACACAGCAGTCTGACAAACCATTTTAGGAGCTGATTTGATTGATGCTTCTGTAATAGGTTGCCAGTACAAGTCCTACAACAAATTGGAAAGAAATGGGAGAGCAGGGGCACACACAGGGTCTACAGAGCAAGGGTCAACTTCCTAAGTCTCACAGAGGATTCAGTGTTTGGGTGGGGGAATGGGTTTGATATACTGTTCTGAACTTCCCAGAAGAAAGACATGGGGATCTGAGGGATTAAACACATATTGGTCATCCACACCTGTCATTGTGAAGGTAACAGTAGCCTCAGGGGTGCTGGCAAGAAAATCTTTCTTATCTGTTATCATTCCAGATGCCAGAGCTAACTTTCTCTCTGGGTCGCAAAATGGATGCCAACAGCCACTCCCCCAGTTCAGAGAGGAGCAGTAAGCAGCGCAATCACTCCCATATATTTGAGATGAAAAGAAATTCTCCATGCTGCATGCCAAAATGCTTGACTGGAAAACTATGCCCAGCAAGGCTCACTTAGCAGAGCCACTGGCAGCAGCTTGAAAACTGTGGGGTAAATCTGTGATGGCACAATTGCAGGGTGTGCATACTGTACCTGGGGTCCAGGCTTGAGAGGATTTGTGGTTCTTGGCAGGGAATGCTTGGGGTGTTCAACAACTGGGCAGGGCAATGGAGAAACTCAACTTTATCTCTTGGTAAGTTCAGACATTTAATTCATAGAGCATCTGGGGTGTCAATTTAGATACTTCATGGAGAATATACAGAATTAAGCAAGTGATGATTTAGGTGATTATTTTTCTGATCTCTGGTAACAATATAATTAGTGGTGTGTGCAAAATGCTATTACTTTAGATCACATCCCTGTATGGAATTTCAGCTCAGTGTTGCCCTTTATCGGTGACTCACTGTCAGCTACTTCACACATTTTAGGTGCACAGGTGGGTTCTGAAAAAGAAAATAAGTAAATAATGATGAAAAGGATCCTCAGCTATCACCCTGGTTAGGACGGAGGGCTGGTTTCAAGGCGCAGGTGGTACAATCCTGTCCAGGTGACGCTACTCAGGGCTCGCCCGCGCCGGGCTCGGGGCGCGCAGGGGCGGCCGGAGGGGGTCGGGTCCCGTCCCGTCCCGTCCCTGCCGACGGGCTCGTTTCGGCTCTGCCTTCCCCCGCTGCTGCTCAGCCGCTGCCCCGCGGGCCGGCCCTTGCCAAAGCCTGGAGGGTTTGGTGCCTTTGCGAGCGCCGTGAGAGGATGCCGGGACCGTGACTCGCAGGTACATCAGGGCATCCCTGCTTTCGGCTGCTTGGGACGAAGCGGGGCCGCAGTCGGCTTTGGGAGCCAGCTGAGGCTCTTCCTCGTGGTTATCTGCATCTGTGCAACCTGCTAATTGCCTGGCCAGGAGCGGAGCGGGACTGCGGAGGGTAACGCTTGCGAGATTTACGGGGAAAGGGGAGCCCTCGGTGGGGTAACACGCTGGAGCCGGGAACGGGAACGCCCGGCTGGGGCTGCGCCTTCCCCGCAGTCCCGGTGGGACCCGCCGCGCCTGCCCGCCCCGGCACAGCCAGCCCGGCTCCCCCACCCTTCTCTCACTTTTTTTTCTTTTTCTTTTTTTATGCAGCGAGATAGCTATTTCCTTTCCTCATTCCTGCTGAATGCTCAGCTCTCGGGTGAACAGAAAAAAAAAGAGCAGATATCTTGGACCCAAAACGTGCCAGCAAATGCAGTGGAAGGGCTAGAAATAGAGCTGTATAAGCAGGCTTTGGAGTTAAATAGTAAATTTGGAAGACTTAGAAAAGAAAGTTAGTAATGCAAACTGTCATGAAATTGCTTTAGAATTTCCTAAATCTTGAATCTCTCTTCCTGTCATAGTTCAGCTGAATAAAAATGTACAACTGTATTAGTGAGCTGCAACAGAGAGGTGATACTAACTGTAAGATTGTTAGTGATTGCTACAGCTGCTCTTTGTAAGTAATCTCTCAGCTGCTTTTCTTCATTCTTTCGGATGGAAGTAATGAGTGACTCCAGCCCTACAGGCTGGTGAAATACAGGGCTTTGTGTGGTATGATTATTTTTACAGGGAATTTATACAGGACTGAACAGTTGTAGGTATTTATCACTCTTCTTTGCATATTGTAAGGCTCATTTGAACCCTATGTAATTCATAGGAAGCATTTCTAATGTGGTCAGAAGTCTTTGCCATTCATATGCACCAGTGAGTTATGAAACTGCTTATGAACTTGAAGTACAGAACATCTTGTAGGGTCTTAGTAATTTTAAAAGCCTCAAAATATTTTCCATGTTTTGTTTGTAGATAGGTCTAAAACTGATAAAGCGTGAATTGAGACTGCTGTAGAATTTCTAATGATATTAAGTAGGGACAGTAGTAGCCATGAGCATGCAGGCCAAGATTTAGGAGGAGCATCAGCACAGGAATCTTAAACGCACTGTATTTTCTGAGTTTTTAAAAGGCTTTTGCTGGTATATATCAGGAATGAAGGTAACAAGCCTTTTCCTTCTGCAAAAAAAGTATCCCTCCTTCTCCATAATAAAAAGAATACAGCCTAAACATTAAAACGGAATAGCAGTGCAAGGAGCCAAGTGAACTCATGTGTGTTTGTTTTTTTTTTTGTTTTTTTGTTTTTTTTTTTTTTTTTAACTAACTTTATCTGTGAACTCCCAGCCCTGGAGCCTATTTGAAATAAGATAGGAAGCTTCAGTCTTGTCACAAATGCAGCTACAACTTGTCCTGGGGAAGCCTTCGTAATGGGGTCAGGTAAAGTTCAATGAACTACCAAACCAGCACTATTTCAGAAATGTAAGGTGCTCTTTCCACTGATCGCTCCACTCTCTCTGCCTGTTATTAAACTGGTAGTTTTTACAACATCAATAAAGAACTTTCCTACCCAATTGCCCCAGACAAAGGCCTGAAAGCTAGGTTTAAACTATGAAAACTTTGTGTTAGGTTCATTTAGATTGTTTTGCTGTGTCAAATACTCACTTGAGTTCAAAAGTTCAGATGAACCATGAACTTTGTCATTTCACAGCAGGCAGTTCTACAAATATAATCCGAAAGTGAAAAAACATGGTATATTTAAGGTGCATTTGTTGTTCTGTGTGGAATATACTTGGAGTTCCACATCTGCAAAGTTCTGCTAGACTTAAAAAAACCTTTAACTATTTAAAAGACAAAAAAACCTAAACACAATTAAGCCAAATAATTCCTTGATCCCTGACCTTTTAGGCTTTCAAACCAACACATATTCAGTGACTAATCATTACTGCACAAACTAAACCCAGCTAATCTTCTTAATAAATTGTGAAGTCTTGTATGTCTCATGGTTTCAGTGATGGCTTTTCTCCCTGTCTGGAACATTGCAGAATATCAAAACAAATGGGTCATGGCTTTATGTATTTGTTTAAAGTTTGAATCTATGTCATCTCATGATATAGTCTTGAATTGAGAAGGTTTTACAAGCCTATGTGAAGTATAAGACTGGTAGGAATTAAAAATCAGTCAATGTAATATTCACCTACTTGCTAGAATATAAAAATGTGTGGACAAAACTAGTTCATGCAAAACTATTTTTTTAAACGTGGAAACTTACCAGAAACTAAAGAGCCTGTAATAAATTCAGCTTTTCCACGAAAAGGAATTCCTTACGCATACTCTCTTCTTCCCCCAGTAGGTCTGGAGTCTCAATCTACCAGAAAGAAGCAGGTTTTTTTTTTCTGGACTTCAATTTGGAATAATAAGTAATTTTAGGCTGTTGTCCCTGACTGTTCATAAGTTGTAATTCAAGGCTCTCTATCTGTAAAAAAAACCAAGAAACCTCCAAACACAACAGGCCGTTATCTGAAATATATTTTTCAGTATCACATATATTTTTCTGATTTTTACATTGCAATAATTTTGAATTTCTGCATTTTTCTTGATGCTGTATAAGACCTGAGACCTCATATGGGGGCTTATCATTTGATTACAATGCTCTAGGATCTTCTCATTTAAGGAAAGCAAAATAATTACAGATTCTTGATAAAATTTGGTCTCTGTACGATGCACATGCTTTTGGCAGAAGGAGTAATTTATTGTTTGAAATAATTCATTAGTATCCTTGCATTACTCAGCAAAGAACAGATACGAACATAGAGAAGAAATGAGCAATCATGTGAACAGCAAACAGAGAAGAGTGAGGAAATGCCACATTTAGTGGACATCTGCAAGAGTTCACCAGCTGTGCTGCTAAGCCCATACTTGTAGTTGTGATTGTGATCGAGCTTGCGATGCAAGTTGTGATTACTGCTAGGATCACTACCCTATCTCCTTCCTCTTTCTGAAGGTTTGTGTCTGCTAAACGGAAAAAATACACGTTGTAAGAGAGTGCATTGCATGTCTTGTCTGATAGTTGCAAATGTTGGTTATCTTGGGCAGTTCTACTGCAGCATCTTGACCAAGTGCACCAGTTCTGGGGATTGGAGACACTTAACTCTTGGGCTAGCTCTGCTGCAGCAGGCGTGAGCTCTCCTCCTGCTTGCAGGCTGTCGTGGGAAAAGCCAGGGAAACAAAAGTAGAATTTCCAGAATACAAGCCATACATTTCTGTGGCAATAGCTTCCTACTAGTGCTGGCAGGAAGCTTTATGTAATGCATCAGCAGTTTTCAGCAAGAGCTGCAAACCTCAGAAGTTTTGATTCTAACCTAATTTATATATATGTGTGTAAGTCTTTCCTCAGTCCCCTTACGCTGGGTAAAAATCACAGAGCAGTACAACAAGCTTTCAGGATTTTAGATCTAGGTGAGGAAGACTGTCTTCTGAGAGCTCTCCTGCCCTGTCTTCCAGCATTTCTGGAGGTGGGTTGGTGGTAGGGAAGTCACTTCATCACATCTGGGCAGCCCTCAATAACATGGTCAGCAAGTGACCTCAGAAACTATGATACAGACTGGCTTCAGAGATGGCTTTAAGCCAACTGAGCATTCTGTCATTTCTGTGAGAGCTCTGTGTAGAGGAGGTTCAACACATGGACAGCCTTCCTAAACTGCTGTATAACTTGTGAGCTGAAGAGAATTTCAGGGGCGGTGGTTGTTATTTGGTTGGTTGGTTTGTTTTTCCAAGGTGCAGTTTAGACCACAGTCCAGTGTAACTTTCCAGCTGAAGACAGAGTCAGCTAAAGATGAGGTAGCCCTTCACTGATTCCAGTTGTTGGGGCTGGCATAGCAGTTGAATAGCTAGGAAGGATAGGCTACTTTTCTTCTATTCTGAATGTGGCCAGTGATTTTAAACACAGGGTTTTTTTTTTCCATTTGGTAACATGTATTTTACTGAAAAATATTCTCCTGAAATCAGGCTGCAACACGAATAATGTTAATGCAACACGATATTATTTATTGTATTGTCTCTTTTAGTCAACGTTAGTGAGATATTAGAAAAATATTTATCTACTTATAGATATCTCTTGCACAAATAGATGTTCATGATCTAATTCATTGTGGTGGGTTCTAACAGGTTGAAAGCTAAATAGGGCTCCTGTTTCCATCATCACTTCTCCTAAATGTGTAGTAATTGATATACAGTGCCTTTAGTGTATTTTAGAGCTAGACTGAGAAAATCAAAATCCTAAAATAAGTGCAGCTGACTTGTTTGTTAGATGTTTCTTCCTCTAGGTCATGTCAGTTCTGTGTGGGTATGAACAGCAAAAAAAGATAGTCACTGAGATTAATTACTAAAGCTATGTGAAAAAGGTCAGACTCGTCTAGTACCATCCATAAATTAGACTGCATTCATCTCATATTGTTTTGACTGAAATAGAATAATAGTGGTGATCAATGCAATACATTTTTCTATTCAGACTGCTCTTAATTTGAGTGATCAAACTATTTAGTGAGTGGAAATAAGTCCAGGATGGGAGAAAGGCATAAGAATTGTGTTGCTTAAATTAAAGCTTGAATTACTAGGTTTTCTAGTTAATTATAATTTGTTGTTTGTTTTTACAAATATGAAATTTACTAAGATTTGCTATGAATTATAATTGTATCAGTAACTTATTTAGGTTACTCATGATCAGCACAGAAAGCAAGCAGGTTGCCTGCTTTGAGAATGCTGAAATTCTGGGGTTTGTTGATTTAAGCGCCTAAAATGGTGTCAGTTTTTATCAAGCTTCTTGAGACTTCAAATGTTGACTTGAAAACCTGAAACAAAAAGCTGATTTCAGATACCAACCTCTTAGTGGTCCTTTTGCACATATTTGGGAAAGAGAATTTTCAGTGGTATTTTATCCTTTTGGCTCTGCTTGCAAGTTAAGTAATATTGAAAAACCATTAAGGTGGTTTCAGAAACGTTTTGTTCAGACTTGACATAAAAACATTTAAAATATTTTTGGATGACAATGGTGGAAAATTTGTACATTTTTTCTCAGAGTGGTTGAACAATTACTAATTCAGTGGTTCCTGGTCTTATCTATACAATGCAGTAGACGCTTTGAACTTCTTTTTCAAATAGTGTCCTTTAAGAGTAAATATTGGTGTTACCTTTTTACTTCATAAATGCATTGTTACTTTGGTTAATTGCTAGATTTACTGGTCTTCTGGGGGCTGACAAGGAGTTTAAAGTGAAGTCACTTAAATTAAGAGCTGAACAACAAAAAGCTGAGACTGGCACTGACAGCACAGAGACCAGGCTTGTGCACTAGTGTATGTCTTTACTGTGTTAACAGAAATCACATCAAAGGTGCAGGAACCTGATCCTCTGACTGCTCAGAAGTCTGAAAATAATTTGGTTAGTAAGGTGTCTTCCCAGAAGGGAAGAGGGAAGTGGTAAACTGCAGTCCCAACTCTAAGTCAGTGTGGTCAAATCTTGCACTAGTTTGGGCAAAGAGACTGTGGCTGCAAGAATTCCAGTTTTGCCACTGGTCCACAGGAGCAGTGAGATATTACTTCTATGACTTGCCCAAGTGTTTGTGTCTCTAATTGCCTTAACAGGAGTGTTGAAATACACAGAAGCATACTTGTAAATGGCAAAGAAGTAGATTATGAAAAGAACAGGGAATAAATGAGAATGTTAGTTTTAAGAATTCCAACAAGAATTTTGTCTTGGTTTTTGTCTGCATTGAGATTCTCAAGTACTTTGACATCCTGATAAGGATACTGTGAAGAGAGATCTTTGTTTTGAACTTATTTCCCCTTTTCCTGTCAAAGGAGAGTTACTGACAGCAGGCTAGCCATACATTAAAATATTTTTCATGTACTCATCATCATCAGATCAGGTACCTGGCCAAGTTGTGCTTGGCAGGTCTAATTCTTTGCATTGTTAGCTGACTTCAAGACTATAGGTTGCCTAAACCTTCAGGACTGCCTCCTCTCAGACAGTTGCTCAGCTGCTACCCTCTCTTTCCCCATTCTTCTTCAAATTGCTTTTACTATAACTGCTAAAAGCATTTTTTTAAGCTTAGATATTCTCCTGGCTAGATAGAAGTGAGAAACTGTCAGTACCGGCTTCACAGCCCGTAAAAGACTCAGTGCTATTGATAGTTTTCACCACAGTATTTTGGAAAATGTTCTATTGTAGGAAACTTTCAGAGTGCATTTCTGTACCCTGTGGACGTGCCCGAGGCCACACAGTACAGTGGCCTCCTTGCTGGTTTGTTTGTCTCCACACTGGTGTGCCAGAACTGCCTCTGGCTTGTCCTGTGCCCAAGGATGTCATCCCACTCCAGTAAAAACTCAAGAGGATTCGCTACTTCCTTGTAATGACAATGCTGGTGAAACATCAGGGCATCCACTGCTGCAGTTTCTGATATGGCCCATGCTTTAAACTCAAGTTCTGCATGTGTTTGTTTTTAATGCTTTGAACAAGCTTTACCAGTTTCCACAGGAGCTGTGGAAGTAGTGGACTTTCTGATGGTATGTTTCCAGCTTGAACTGGAGAGTGCTGTTCATGCAACACTTCCATAATTTGTTTTGGCTTTGTAAAGTCAGTCCAAGGAAATAAATTTCTTTCTTCAAGCAGTTCACTGTGCAATCTATAGATGGCTGCCTCTCAGACTATCTCTTTCCCTTGGTTCACAATTCCCTACTGTCACTGACTGATTGTTCAGCCTACATCAGGGACATCTGAACTTTTTGTAGTTTTTTGTTTTCTCTGAAATAAAGAGATGTCAGCTGGTGAATCTGAAAGTTTGTGGACATGCTGAAGATCAGTATCTATTCCAAGGTCAAATGATGCTGTACTGTTTCTTTTGCAATTTGGATTCCATGTGCTTCTATAAGGTATTAATTCCTTAAAATTCATCTGCTTTACTAGCATTCTCTTTTATTCCTTCTCACACGAGCCTCACATAAATACCAACAGGGAATGACACAGCTACCTCAGCTGTTCTGTTAGTATAGGAAATAAGCTTTTTCAGTAACACATTTTAATGGAATGACTGTCCTAAAAATGCACAGAAAGCACAGCTCAGACGAAGTAGAACAGAGGAAATGCTGTCTTCTACTCTTACTTTGGGAGCTGATTATCTCTTCACACAGACTTGGAGTGCTTGGAGCGGGCTTGCTTGAATGCAAGTGGGATGGAAACTCTGGGAAACAGGGATGGCTGCTTAGAGAAGTGCGAGAGGAGAAGGAAAAGGTAAAATCGAGAGCTGAAAGATTGTTTGGCCTGAGAAGATGGATTCATCATATCTGTCAGTGACACTTTCAAACAGTCCACGCTTTAGATGTTCTTGCATCTGTGATCTCTGCTCTGAGAAATCTCCACTTGCATTCTTTCATCTTACAGCTGGAATATTGAATAAGTGACCTTTTCTGACTCAGACACATTGTTGTCTCTGACCTCCTCAAATCATGGCTTCACCTTTGCTGCTGCCAGATGCTTGAGTGCTTTCCACCTCCCCTGTCTCTGCACCTCAAGAACTGTCCTTCATCCCTAGCTGAGTCTTTCCTGTTGGTCTGTCACAGAGCTGCTTTTCTCCCCACTTGCCTCTCAGATCATTATAATTGACAGGCATTTACGTTTTATTCCACTTTAAGAAAGCAGCTTCCATATGGAAAACACATTTTATTTGATGTTGGATTTATCCAGGAGTTGTTCTTAGTCATAATAACTGTTTCTCATTCCGAGTTGCTGCTTTTCTTTCTGTATTTTCCAGCTGGTCTGTTTGAGGCATAGGAGGTCAAGTGACTTGTCCCAGACTATGAGTCAGTGCTGTGAATTTGGATAAGTACCCAGTATCCTAAAGGCTCCCAGTCTTTTCCTCTGACCATCACTAGACCATGCAGCATCTCTGAAAGGATTGGCTCTATGGAAAAATACAAATTAAGAACACTGAGTTTGAATCTTTAATTCCCAGAATGTAGTTATTGAGCCCTGTTCATATTACAATGAAAACATGTTTTTTTTAAGTAAATAAACCATGTAACAGCTTTTTGGGTTTTAGCTTTGTCTCTTTCTCTGTCCAGCTAAGTAGTGGCAAAATGTTTTTTATCAGCAGCTAATACAGGAAGCAAAACATGAAAGGGAAGAAATCTAGAACTGCTTGGCCTAGCAGTGGCTATGATTTAACAGATATTTTGGACAGACTGACTCTTTTCGTAGCTGCTTGCAGTTGAGTGCCTCTTCCATTTAATTAGAGTATACTGCTGTTTATAATTTGAGGTTAAATCCTCCTCTTTATTTGTGATATATATTGCGTTTTCCCAAAGGTACCTTCTGGAATGCTTAGCTAATGACTTAATTAAGACATCTTGTTTTCACAGCAGCTACAGTGTGAAGAGGATACTCCCTCATCTTATGAAGTACGACAAAAGTGCAGAGAAGTTGGTGCAAGGGTTTCTGCTAAGTTTGTGACTCCTGTCTGAGGTGTTTAGGCCTGATTCATCAGGGAAAAGAAAAGTTGTTGCTTATGATTTAAAGTATTTTGGCCGTTATTGGCTGTTTGTATTCAGTAAAAACTGAATACAAAAATTACTTGTTTGCGAACAAGATCTATGTGTTTCCACAAGATGCCATGTCATAGAGCTGACCCCATAGGAACTTATGTCACAGCTTTTGGACTGCCAAGCCCCTATAGCTTGTTGTCTAACTCAGTGAAGAAGACATGAAATCTTCTGCTGACAAGAAATCTTTTGCTGAGGTCCGATTAAACCTTTTTGTTTTCTTTCCCTATCCACTGCTCCTCATCCTAGTCTCCAAGCTGACTTCACGCAAGTGTGACATAGTGGTCTCCCAAGCCAAGTCTTAAGCCCTTGTTCTTAAGCATTCTAGCTGGGCATTATCATATGAATGTATTGATGGGGCAAAGGTATTCTTGTTCCAGGCAGCAGTGGTACAGTCGCACTGCAGCTCTCCAGAAGACAGTCCCACATCCGGCAAGAGGAACATGAATGGTCAGATTAAAGAGAGTCATGAAATTATGGGCAGTAGAAAAGAGACTTTTATAGTGCAAAATGATTCTATGATTCTATGCTTCTGGTCAGCTAAGCAGATTCTGGACATGACTGATTCCTGTGTCAAATTTTTTTTGACCATCAGAGTTTGTAATACAGTACTGATATTCATTTCCCTTTAGACTATCTCTCCTAGCATCACTGTAGCAGATCTGAGACCCTTCCTCCATACATGCAAATTAACCAGCTAGCTTTTAATTTAAATTTGAATTAAAAATTTGAACAGTTTTGTAAGTCTCTATACAAGGGGAAATACAAATGGCACTCTCATTGATGCTTCCTAAAAGTACTGAGTAAAGAGGTTTAGGCCCAGTGTAACTTAAGGTTACATTGAAAAAAATGGGTACAGATGAAAGGGCATCCACATGCCATAAGATTCCAAGGGAAATATTTCAAGGTTAGCAATTCTTATAAGATGTCTGCTCTTTGAAATTCAATCCTTATGGAAATTCATATTCTCATGAAAATTTCAACCAAGTCCTCATGGACTAGAACTGAAGAAACTCTGTCTGGTTTTGATTTTAACTGGAGTCAAAGCTGTTCATTCAGTATTGGACAACTTCAAGGAGACTGACTCTCATAGCTGAAGCTAATTTTTTTCTGAAATGTTAGAAGAATCAGGGCATTACAGTCAAGGTTCTGATTATAATGCCTCCTCTTTAACCGACTTCATGTAATCATGTGCACACATAACTTCTTAAACTCATTTTGTCTATTAGTTTACACTGATAGATGCAGAGTGAGGAAGTGTTACATACTGCAGAGTGGAGAGGGTGTTGGCTCCACTTGATTTTGTTTTGTTTAAGCTTGAATTTGAACTCTGGATGTAGGATTTTCCAAAGGATATCTGTCTTGGGTACTTTTGAGGCATAGATATTTGTGAAATGGAGAACACCTGGTTCAACACTGTTAATCTCCATTTGAAGAATGCCATTTAGTTATTACTCAGACTTTACGGTGAAAAGAAAATATTTTGTTTTTCAACATTGTCTGTTGTTTTTCTGCCTTTGAAACTTTTCTGGGATAGTGAAATGGAAATATAATATAAATATAAAGAATGTATTCTGCAAATGATTTTTTTTCGTTTCTGTAACTGAAAAATATTTTGTTTTAGTGCTAGCTTGTCTGAAAAGATGGGTTACTCTAAATAGCAAATTACGGTTCTGCTTGCTTTATTGTGGGGCTATAGTATGCAAACTTGCAGTGTAAACTGTTGCATTCAAATGAGAGAAAATGAGGACTAGGGAGGCTTGCCTGGTTTTTCACCTGCTGCAGTGAACTTCTGACTTCACAGAATTTGTATAAAGCCTAGAAAAGCATTAAAGTTTTACAGCTACTGGTCTTTCATCAAATCATTGGTAGCAACCAGTGCTTGAAATGCCAGTTGCTCCCTTGGGTTTCATATATGCAATACAAGAATATAATTTGACTTTCACTCTTTCCCATTTTGCTTTTGCTCCAATTTAATAAAAATTACCAAACACTTTGGAAGGTCTGCATTGCAATGTACTTTGCCAGTCTCTCATAACTGTATCCAATCAGGAGAATGAAAATGTTTACTTTTTATTTTCTTTTTTTTCGGATCAGCCCTTTATATTACCAATGGCACTTAACAATGACAGTTTTTCCTGTCTTCCACAGTACTCTACTAACTGAGCAAATGATAATTTTGCTCACGACACAGAGATTAAGATAATGTAAAGTACATTTTAGTAACATTCCCCGTTAAATGAGGCTTTTACCTTTTGAATTTCCACTACCCGATTTTTTTGTTCCAGAAACTCTGCTCTTGAAGTTAGTTGCCAAACATAGGAAGAGGTAGTTTGCATCAAAGGGTCTTCCTTGTTATTGAGAAAGTTTAATAATGTGAAAACACTCAATTTTTTTTATTACCAAATTTAATTTTTATTGCAGTTATCACTGAGCTTTTTTTTTTTTTTAATTGGTAAGGAAAACACTTTAAATTATTTAAGTGAAAGCACAGCTTCCACACATTTTGCTGCTTTGAATAACTGGAAAGTTAAATTCAGCAAGTTCTATTAGTGTTTTGTTTGGGGGAGGGGGAAGTACCCATATGTGTAAGATTTCCTCTGAAGTGAGGGGGAAAATCTGTGGGAAATCTGTTTAATCTATATTGATTTTTTTTTTTTATTCAGTTATGACATGGTGCACCAAGAATGGCTATTTCCCTCTCCCCCCACCTTCCATGAATTCTTCAACAAGTAGCAAATTATTTAAGATAAATGCCTACTGCTGTAGACAGCTGCCAGAATAGAAGTGAAAATAAACTGGTGAAAGGAAACTGCCCAGTTCATGGAAAGGGCAGCAACGATATAGTGCAGCAAGTCCATGACACTTCTGGATACACATGCTGAAAGACTTACCCTGGCTGGCCTGCTACAAATCTCCCAGTAATTCATTAAGGGGAAACGTTCCTTGCAACATTTCACTCCTATTTTAACACCCTTTGTCTTTACCTTACATACTCGGTGGGTTCATTCTTATGTCAAGTGAGCCTCAGTGAAACCAGTTTTTCATTCCTGATAGAGCATACTGTTTTGCTCGAGTAGAAAGATTAGATGGATGCTTTTACTGTAAGTATTTTAGCAGTCTGTGGTATTTTTTCAAGGTTTGGGGTCAAAAGAAGGATATGATCATTGTGATCCAGTAAACAACGTAGAATGAAGTAACTTTACTAGTGACTGAAACAGGCATGAATGTTGTCATGTTTTCCCATAATGCTGAAGAAACAGTTATCCTCTAAATACAATGCAGTCAGACATATATTAAGACGGAAGTACAAAACCGTGTCCTGGTTGTTCTAATCTGCTTCAAATCTTTGAAATTACAGAATTAATTTATTTTCATTATCACAGGGCCAATTTGCTACAACTGTCTAGCGAGGAATCCCATTAACTTCACTCTGATTTTTTTTTTCTGAATGCTGACCATGGGATTTGACCTGTTTAAACAAAGCAGCTTGCCATTTATTTCAGCTAGTATTTAGTTACATCAAGTGTCTTTATTCCTCCTTATGTAACTTTACAACCCTAAAGACAGTTGTAGCTGAGCCCTGCTTTAGTAATTTTGTATTTCTAAAACAGATTAGAGTGATGGTACAATACTTGAATTTACACAATACTGACTCAAATACTCTGGCAGAAAACTGGGTCTGGATAACCTGAGTGTATCCACAGAAGCTAAACTGTCATCTTTTGCTCATTGTTCACAGTTTTATCGTATTAGACAGGTTGGGAGAGCGAAGTATGGCAACAGTGTTGGTGTTTTGTTGCTGTTAGTTCAGGAGGTGGTGTGGGGGGAAGATTGTTTTTTTGTTTTCGGAGTTTTTGTTCATTTGTTTTAAATGTAATAGCTGCATAATGGCATACTGGCAGTTACTTTAATACTTTGAGCATAGTTTGTGAATGGATCCATCAAGAGAAAGTTTCAGAGCGGCTCTATCAAGCATACAATTCAGGAAGCAATCTGTTTTGCATTAGTGCATCTCTGGCTACAGATTACAGGGTTTTTAAAGTCTTGTTGTTATTTCCCAGTTTATAAAATAGCTCATCTTTGATGGTATTTTGTGTAGCCTTTGGATTTCATTCATAAACCTTTACAGTTTAATGTGATTTCCATGGCTGAGACACATTCCATTGTGCATATGCAAACATCCATACGTGTGCATGCTGGAGTCTTACCCGTATAAAGGAAACTCCTCTTTAGTGGAGGCATATAAATAAAACACCTTCTGACTGAAATAATGTTTATACTAGGCCAAGAGTGGTCTGCATGTTCTCATTGGTCCAGCAAGAAAACTAACCTCCCCAATACTTGGAAGTTACGTTGCCTGATTGTTTGTTCGCTTGATTTTAAATAGTTTTCTATAGAACTAGCCAGTGTCACTGAAGGTACCACAAGCTAGGCTGATGTAACTCCTGTTAACTCTCCTGTGGATTTAAACTCAGAAAGTCAGCAAAGCTGCTGTTGCCTTGGTTTAACAGAAGCGGTAGTTGTAACTAGGATGGAAACTTCCAATGTTAGAAAGCAAACCCTGTGCACAATAGTTATTTTTTTACTCACTGCTATAAGTTTGAGACTTCAGCACCTTTTTTAAATGTACACATTTGTAGGTGATTAAAACACTCATTCTTTTATGTGGGTGTATGTTTGCTGTCCATTTTTTAAAAATCCAGAAGAATCCATGTTTGGCATGACATGAAAGTGCCATGCTTGACACTCTTTCTTATTATGCACACAGAACATTATTAAAGTTTCCTTTTCACCCTTACATCTTAGCATTTCCGTCTTTCCTCTGGGATTGTATTCTATCTCTAAATATTGCTTAAAGTGCTATAATTAGTTAAAAAATCTCTCCCTGCCGTGGCACATAAGTGCATCTTCTGCTTGATACCCTGTCATGTGCTTTGTGCTTTGAGAGCAGGATACAGTGAAGCTTTCTGAATTCCTGAGGCAGAGCTTACAATATAGTGTCCCTTTTCACCACTTTTGAACCTGAAATTTCATGTGTTTTTTATTCTTGTTACTTGTAATAGCATTCTGTCACGTTGCTTTGTATGACTAACCCACCAACAGTATCCCATGACTTGACCAGCTGGCATTCTGGTTCTTTGGGCTTGCTTCTTTGTCCCCTTGCATGACTGCTTATCCTGATTGTAAATTGCATCCTCAAACAACAGCTATCTACCTCAGTGCTATCTTAGCAAAAGCAGACCTTCAGAAGAATGCTAAATCCAAGTACTATTAATATGAAAAGTAAATGGTAATGAAAGTAGAACTAAAGATAGTAGTAAACTTAATAGCTAAGAGAGGAAAAGAAGAAAGAGTGATGAGTCTTAATACTCTTTTAAGTGTGAATGCAATGGTTTTAGCTAATGACTTGCCATTACAAAGATCTCAGTGAAATAAAGTACCTGGTAAAGCGGTAGATTCCCTGTTTTTTTAATAACAACTCCAATTAGTTAATTAGGGAACTGCTTGCAAAGGTGCTTTGGTTTGCCAGTTGAGCTGTATTAGCAGGAATTATTACAAGCTCATGAGCATTTAACTTAGCACAAAAATGTAGAATGATTCAAATGGAAATAAAAAAAAGTCACCTAAACTGTGCTTTGGAGCACAAGGATATTTTTTTGCCTGCTTATAGTATGCTGTTCATAATTGAGAAATAAACAGTTGTTTTATGAATTAAAATCTTAGGTGTACTTAACAGATCTCATCTAAAATGTATTTTCTGTATTTCTCCTTTTCAGAATATTAGAAATTGACATATATGAGAACTGAACATTTTAGAGGGCATGGTCTTGATGCCTAAAAGCAATGATCTCCTGAAGTACAGGTAATATGCTTAAAAAGCATATTTTTTTTCCAGAATTCAGGTTTGGGCCCTGGAACACCCCCTAATTTATCTTGAATTTATTTCTTGATGGGAACACAGAGGTAGGAAGGTTTGTATTACTGCTGGGAGATGTGGCAGAATAGTTTTTTTACCAAGTTCTGAGGGAGACTTCGAAAGACTTAAGAAGAACCTGTGCCTAAATCTTATCAAGTCTCTCAAGGAGTCTGGCACCTAATGTGCCTTTACCAGAGGTGGAATTTTATCTTATTTTTTTAGCAGCCTTACAAATGTAGGCTATTCTGTTTCACACTACAGAGTAGGCCCATTTCAATAATAAAATCCTCTACTACTTTCCTCCCTCTTGTTTTGTTTATACTTGTTTATTAACTACTTCTTTAGGGGTTGACCCTAGGTTTAGATCTAGGTTTTGTGTGTTCAAGGCTGACAAAGTAAAACATCTCTACTTTAACTACCAAAAGACATCAAGAATTAATAAGTTAAAAACTTGCTACATAAATGATAATTAGTATGCCTTGTAGTTTAAGGAGGGCAAATCTATGTAAGTACATATTGCTTTAAGTTCAAGCCAAGAATCCCAAAGTTAAATTTTAAATAACAGGGCATATACAGTCCTGTGGGGTGGAGCATCTACCTTACCAAGAAATTTCAGTTTGGCATAGTGAGAAAGGAAAAAAAAATGGCAGCACATAGTGTGAACTGGTGAAAAGGCATGATGAGCAGCATTGCTTTGCTGGTCATGCTTCTGCTTCAGGAAGTCATCCTTACTTTAGGAAGTATCAAAAATAGAAAAATGTGAGGCTAGGAAGAAGAATAATGGGAATAAATCTAATTGGGCATGAAAAGAAGCAATGGTGTGAGTTAGAAATATCAAGATACCGTAAGACTTTTTCTCTGTCAAAAATGAATTAATAAATAAGATTTCAAATATGGAACTTGAATAATCCGGTGCACCAGTGGCCACACGTGTGCTCCAAGAATTGGCAAGAATTATTGCTCAGATAGGAGATGTGGAAAGATTGCTTTCATCGTGCTATTTATTCCTTGTGGTGTGTAGTGCCATTGAGTGCAAGGCAGAAAGTGTTTCCTGCTGTTCTGCTGTGACATTTTAAAAATGGCCAGTCCAACAAGGAATCTGAGGTTAGTGTACCCTGACCAATCAGTTCCTATTTCATCTGGTAAAGAGGTGAATTACAGCAAATATTAGGGAGGAAGGAGGACATGTGGAGAGCAGCAGGTTTCAGAAATGTAAGTGTCCAAGTTCCAAAGCCTTAGAGAGACACAGACATGAATAAAAATACTCGCAGAACAGTGTATGCTGAAGTAATATAGCTGCGTGTTTTCTGAATTAGGTCACATAAAATCCTGAATTAGCTCATCCCTACCTCAGCCACTTCAGAAAGGAGCCAAGAGCCTGTTTGAGTTATCAGAGAAGTAACCATGAGAGAGGACTAAAGCCACAGTGTGATAGTCATGTACCCTTTCGTATATTTAATGTTCTCATTGTTTTGCTCCTGGGATTCTCTCTCCATCAGCTAGTTCTGCTGTGAACAGCTGAGTATTTGCTGAGTGGTAAAGAAGCGATTTACCTCTAAATTCAGGACACAGAACCACTTAGAATTGAGTTCAGGTTTTACAGTTCCTTGTGACAGTTATCCTTCATGTGAGTTGGAAGTTGGCACAGCTTTGTGTCCTAGGGAAATAAAACCTTGAGTCTTAGATTTGGATTCACCTTGCTATCACCATGCTAAAATGCATTACAAACAAGCCAAACCCACCACCACTAAATTCTAGTAAACCTTTAGTAATTTGTGAAACCATATTCCTAACTTGATGATGGCTACTTGTTAAAGAGAGAAGAGAACATAAACTGAAGTGCATTGCAAAACAATTGGATACTTTAAACTAATGCCCCTAAGTGGGCAAGCCTGGTGTGTGTGTGTGCTGGTACTGGCAAGTTAAATCTTGTTTAAAAGGACAGGTGGAAATTAAGGCATTTGCTATATCAATAAAATAACACTGGAAAAAAGGATCCATGGCTGAGTGATAAAATGCATCAGGTAAAGTAAAAGCACTGGGTTTTCTTCACCTTTTTGGTTGCTGTAGGTAAGGAACAGATTCACTGAACAGCGTTGCACAGGTATGGAATAACTTGAAAAAGTACAAGCTGAATTGAAGTCACAGCGACTGGAGCAGAGAAGGTCAAATCTTTTGTAAGGTTAGAAAAAAAAACTAGTAAAGTTCTCTTCAGGACAGCTGTGAGTTGGGACAACAGCTTACTCCTGTGTCTGCCTGACTGTTTTCTTGGAGAAGTGAGCAGTGGCCAACAAACGAAAAATTCATTGTTAATCTTCTTCTATTTAGCTCTGTAATTTGTAGAAATTATTCCTGCTCATCCAGAAGGACATTTACAAATTAGGTAAGTAAAAGACCAACCAACCCCTTTATTTCTGATGAGATCTTAGTTAATCATAAGAAATTTTATGTCCTATTGACTTTAATTATGTCTTGGTTTTGGGATGTTTTACCCTTTTGGTTTCTTGTAATTTCCAGATATTTTTGGTCTGGTTTTCAGAGAGAATATCTGATTTACTGTGTCCCTTTTAACTTGAGTTACAAAGTTTTAGAAGATCAATAATAGTTTTTCTTGCTATGAAACACGAAGTTCTCAATGAAAAAGGCTTTTATATGGTGATTGATAGGTCTACTGTATTTCTGGTTTTAAAATTCACTTTGTTCATTTTATTTGTAGAGCAGAACAGCGTCAATATTACATTCTATTCAGACAAGTCCACTATAGGAACTCAGATGTCAAAATGTTTCAAAAACATATAAAGAATAAAGAAATGAATAGAAGCTTCCTTGTTCCTTAAATTATTACTGTGTTACCCTGAACTGTAAGTGAACCCTTTTTGCTTATAAAAGAAGCAGCTGTTCATGCGATTGAAACCATGGTTCATTACAAGCTGACCTCAAATTCAGGAGTAAAACTTCCTCTATTTTACTACAACTATTCAGACAGGGACTAGAGATAAACAATAATCAAAATCAGGATGAAACTTGACTGGGAAACCCTCTATACTCTTCGGCAGAATTATAGCAGCTTTTGGATCACCAAGAGTGATATAATGTTAAATGACCCTAAAACATTCCCTTCTCAAATGCAGCAGGTCTGCGCTGCCAACTCTGTAGCAAACAAAGGCTGATTGTAATGACTCCTTAAGCATAAGAGTATAGAAACATTAATTATCACATTTTTTCACATTAAACATTTAGAGAGAGTCAAGATGAAAATGGACCTGTTTGTGATGATTTCCCACTTCTTTTTGGGTAAGCCATATGATGAAAACAGATTTTCATTTTGTGTGTCTTATTTGAGTTTCATGTCTTTCCTAAATGGTTTTGCTTTTTAGCTAATTTTGGAATTAGGACTGGATGTAAATGTAACAAAAGTAGCCAGTGTGCCACTACTCTGTTTTGAAGATGTATGTCTAGAATAATGTCATACCATTAGAAAATGTAAACTAAATTAATGCTCATTACTAGCCAACTCTTTTATAAATGAAGTAGGGCAGTGACATAGTGCCTTGGATGTATGTTTCTCTCTTTTGGTCTGTTGTGTTTGTTATCCCTCTTCTGTAGCTCCCTTGTTTGTTGTTGTCCAATTTTGAGACACAGCACTCCTTTCTAGTGTTATTCATGACCCATATAACAAGCTCAGAGATAAGATCTTTTACTATTTACTGGGGGGCTAAACAGAGTCCCTAAGATTTCATGATCAAGCACAAAAAGGAGATTATGAATGTGTGCATGTTTGCCATGATACATTTAATTACAGAGATTTGGGGAAAAAAACTTCTGAGTCAGAGTGGACTATAATATGCATCAAGCGGTAGCAATATTAATGATACTTGTTCAGTAAAACAGAAATCTTCGTCATATTACAAGTATGTTCAGACAATTTTTTTTGCTTTCTGACCTAAATTTCTTGTAGGGTTGTTAAAAACTTAGTAATGGGAATGTGTCTCTGGGCTCTTAAAATGCATTATGGGAGTGTCTTAAGAAATTGCTGCGGGAAAAAAAGAAAGAAAAAGCTGTTTTCCTATGCTTAGAAATCTATTGGCTGGAGATGTGTAATAATGTTTTGGGATAAACTTATACTATCTTCCATTGGTAGTTTTCCTTATGCCTTATTCATTCATTGAAGCATTCTTGGGGTTTGACTCTCAATCTGCGTAAAATTTGTTGATTACCTTTACCCACAGATTTTGAGGTGTTTTTACTGAAGATGAGGTTTGTTTAAACTGTCTAGTCTTTGAATGTTAGGAAAGCAAAAAGCACTTCTGTTGAAGTGTTGTTTTGAGGCAAGATAATTCAAAAGCTAAAACTTTACATTTCTGAAATATATTTTCTTAAATTTGTTGTATTTTCTTTGCTCATGACATGTGCATTGCATTCAGTGTCTTCTTCCCTATTCCACAGAATTTCATGTCATCTTTATCCAGGTCTATCCTCTGCCCTTCCTGTAAAGAAGTCCTCAGGAGGCCACGCAACTTGACATCTCACTTCTCCTAATTCCACTGTTTGGTTTGATCCCATCGCTCTGTTAGATAACTCATGCCTGCTTCCCAGGAGATCAAGGAGCCTTATGTGATAGAGGTCAGAATCCCAATAAACTAGACTACTTCTTTTTTTTTAACTTTCCTTTTTTGAGCTACTGCCCAACTGGTGCAAATTCAGTCATAGTTTAAGCAGAGAAGAACAGAGGAAAGGAGGGAGAGACACTGGGTAGCTGCTTAGCTGTGACTCTACTGTATGACATGGAGTGATGCTTAACACAGACCATGGCTGTCTCTTGCTCTTCTCTCTGCCTGGACTCTGGGGGATGAATCTCTTTCAAATGTTTCATGTATCCTGTTTTCAGTTGGTCTTTACTCAGCCTGTTTTCATTTAGCTGCTGGCCTCTCACTCCTGACAGTTGTGCCTTCTTTTCTTGCTTGGGTTATAGGTCTTCACTCTTAACAGGCCTTTGTTCTTCTCTGCTTTTGAACTTCTGACTGCTCTGTTTTCAAGACCGAATTTCTGGTTTTGATTCCTGTCTGTCACAGTGCTACTAATTACTCATTCCATATTTTCTGTAAGAGTGGTAATATTTTAAATTTCATCTTTTTAACTATTAGTAAGTGGCCCTTGGATCACAGCTAAGTCATGTCTACATAATACAGGATCTTCCATTATCATATCTGATACTTGGACTCGACCGTGATTTTTTCAAAATGATAGTCTGTAAGTACATTTACAGTGCAAGTGTGCAGTGCTGTTGTTCTTGAGATTGACCAGTTTTTTGCCTTCACATGAAAGTTGTGTTTTTCATGCTCTGCTATCCCTCATGTTATTGTGCAGGAGGACTATATCTATCACGATTCCACTTTCTCTCAGCTGCCTGCAAGATAAAACGTTCTGCTGACTAAGTCTCATGTAGAGAAATCCCTAAGATTTTGGTCCTACTACTGTTTACTGCTGTTTTATCATCAGTCTTCAGCTCATGTAAATGCCTGCCAGGGAAAAAACCCCAAACACAAAACCTGGAGAAAGTTCTGTTAATAGCTTTGGTTGTCAATCTTCTCTTGCATCAGTTGTCTGTTCAAGTCTTCTTAGTTCATTTTTGGTGAAGGTAAGTCCAAGTGTTCTGCTTTTGGCGTAGATGCATTTCTGTCCCAGAAAAGCACTTTCTGCTTCTCAGGTGCACTGAGTTCTGTGGTTCTCAGCAGTATCACATCGTGATCCTTTGCCCTGTTACAGGGGACACCAGTCAGTACCAAGCATATGCAGCAATCATCATGTTCCTCTGGACACCACTATAAAAGCACCTATGGATACTCCAGTTCCAACCCTGTGCCTCCTTGTTCATACCCGCAGCAATGTGTCCACTGAATCCACTGCAGCTGCTTAATGTCACCGATGTGTCTGTAATCTTCTCAACTGCTGGACGAGGAGCTCCTACAGAAGAAAAGGGCAAAGGCAGATTAAGACTGATTTCTGTCTTCCACTTAAGGAGAAAGCTTAGCTCACCCATAACCTTTTGGGTATTTCTTCATAGTCCATTAACTATTAGGGTAACACTTCCACTTAACAAAGCTTTTATGGTTCAAGGCAACATCTTGTGGTTTATTATATCTTCTTGTCACCTGGCTATGAAATGAGTCAGTGAAATGTATCGGCTTTCCACTGGGGAGACTGGTTTCTTGTTTGGTTATCTGCTCAGCTAGAAGTGTATAAGAAATCTTACCATTAACATAAAGACCTAAATTTTTTAGTTGCCTTTGATAAGTGATCATTTCTCTTGGACTGGTGTGATTGGATGTTTACCAGACTTTCTGATGTTCATTGAGCACCAGCTCATTAGGTCATCAGTGCATTCCAAACCTCTAGCTCACTGAAACCAAGGATACCTTGGTGGTGTTTCAGAAAGCTCCAGCTAATTTCAGAATCTCTCTTGGACTGTTCTAAAAAGAGCAGGTCTTAGATTTGTCAATTGTCTTGTAATTTCCATTTATTTTTTTGCTTCTCTAAGAGCAGTTAAAATTTACTGGGTTTTGGAGGGATGATTCAACAATATCAAAATACATCAGACAGAAATTGCTGGAGATCGAGTAGGACAATGCTTTTCAATTGGAAGAGATTTAATAATTCATTTGAAATCACTTCATTTGCTCTTGAAATGGAGCCATGTCATTTCCAAGAAAGGGCATGAAAGATATGCACTCAGCAGAGCTGTAAGGAGAGGAGAAGAATGAATAGAAATGTGCGGAGGAATATATATATTTACCCCTAGAAACGCCCTGAAACATTTAATGGCCTAAGTGATCAGGAATATTGCTGTGCCTGTTGTAGCTGAGTGTAGGGTTCCGAATGCTTCAAAGGCAGAGGGAGCACCTGGTGGGTGTAGTGTCAGCTTCTGAACCCGATTCCATTGCTTACAGCATCCTGGATTGCCCTGCATGTTCTCTTGCCTGTCCAGGTTGACAGTAAACTATTGAGGTGACTGTGATGGTACCACTTGCAGACAGTCTATTACCTTCTGTCTCACTCTTCAGTGTCTCGGATTAATTTCATAGATAAAAGAACCTTTGTCCTTTAAATCTTTCAGTGGTTTGAGTTAGAGATGAAGCGTCAGATGTGGCTTTTAATTTCCTGCCTATTTTGTTTTAGGCTAGGTCTTCTGGCATTATTTAATCCAGGTCTTTTGGCATTATTTAATCAGTGTGATATTTTAGTGCAGCTGTTTACATTTGACTCTTGCTCTGGCATGTTTAGAAACACACAAAATGTCCGCAGTATAGAAAGAAAATTGCTAAAGACTGAAAAGTACAAGTAACAAAATACTTACTTATTTTTAAAAAACCCCAAAACCTGGTTATCTTAACATAGCCTAGAAAGAACTTTTAAAAAAGATGAGAAAGGTAGTCTGTGTTTGGAAGACGCTATTTAGATATGGCTCATGCAGATGAGAAATAGTTTAAGATGTGAGGGACAGTACTAATTTAAGGAACTTCTTCATATTTTGAGATTTTAAAAACATAAATGCAAGAAATTATCCCCAGTCATTTGTCAATAGTAAGAAAGAAAAAAATATCTGTACCAAACCAAACTATTAGGATAAAGCCTATACAGAATTTAAATAGCTGCTTTTAAAGCTAGCAGCAAAGTATGGTGCTTGATGTCATTCATTTCCTCTTTTTAGGGAACTTAGATTTCCTTGTGGTCATACTGGATTGATTCAGGAAACACGGAGGGGTCTAAACATCTCAGAGGCAGGTCTTCTGTTGCGTGATGCAGAGGCTGCTCGTTTAGTAGTGCAGGTTATGTTCTTTTCAAAGAGAGTGAGAACAAAACCACCCCTCCATGACCGAAACCAAACTATAAGACACCTTAAGTGTACTGGCGTTTCAGTGCCGCCTTTGTTCTGGTACTGCACCATCTGCCACATGCTACACTGGGATTCTCATGAAGTGTTTATTTCTGTAGTGTCTGAAAGTTTGTGCTATAGTATAGGCATTAAAAGCACATAAGGAGGTAGCACTGTGCCTAAAGTCTTAAAAGTTAAACAAGTGGGAGGGAGGATATTTTGCCCTTTTTAAAAGAAGTATTTTGTTTTGCCCGTTCTGTTGTTTCCTGTAGCTACTCTTATTTTCTATTTGCTTCCTGTTATCACTGGCTATTTAACTGCTCACACATGCTTTGTTGTTTCTCGTGTAACTCTTTCTTAACCTTCATGCAGCTTTTATGAGTTTTTCCACTTCATTTGAGCTTTCTTCTGTTTTTTGCACTTGAGTACATACATTTCTTTCAGCTGTAAAACATAATTAATCTGTATTCTGCTTCAAACTGCTTGTCACAGGCATTTGGAGGAGCCTCTTCCTAACACTTATGCTCCTGCTAAAAATGCTGATTAGACTGCTGGTGATCTTGCTGTGCCAGGGCCACTGGGTATCTCTGTTGTGATCATGAAAGATAAGCCTAAAGGAAGAATGAAGACCATGCTGTCTTTATTCCTTCTGGTCTACTCTGGGCTTGCTTGTGCCAGGGGATTGCAGCCTGGAACATCTTCCACTTGGCTGCAAGAACAGTAACAGTGTGACCTGCACAGACTGTGAAGTGGAGGAAGCAGTGTGAGTGGAAATTACACACAAGAGGGCTTAGAACTCAGAAGTCCTTAAAAAACCCCACTTCCTAAGATTTTGAATCAAAGAAGAGATTTAGCAGCCATCCTACTTTACTAGCAGTAAGAAAAATTTGGTATGAGTCAAGAATTCTGGCCCAAAGCTCAGAACAGCAGGTTTTCAACTACATAAAGGTGCAAGTTTTGCCTTGTTGTTGATCCTTGACAGAAATGAAGTGTAAGCACCCCTCACTTTGAGACATCAAGTGATGATGTTGGCTCTGCTCCAGCAAAGGCAATATTCCAGGGAAAGATAGCATAGCTAAGCAAGTCAGCTGTCTAAAAAAGGCTGTGTTAGGAAGAAAGAGTGAGAATAGAGAATGTCTTCTCAAATAATAATTTTAAAAAAGTGTTATTTTATTAGTTCTTCTGACTTCCTCCTAAAAATGGCCTCAACAGTTTGTACATTGGCGAAAGATATAATCAGCATATCATCAAAGTTTTATTCAATCTGAAACCCACCTCCTCCAAAGCTGATATGCAAGAAAATAGCAACAGTTCGTTTACAAATTAATTATTTAGAGAGATTTGAAATTCAACTTAATTCAGTGCTGATTTTGAAGTAATTGTTCTGTTAACCTAGGATATTAGATGAAAGAATACAAATTTATCTGTGTCTGAACCAAAAATTCTCGCAGAAATTGTCACTTGTTTTGCTGGAGTGTGATTCCTGGGTTAATAACTTCCGTGCAGCTGAAACATTGTCCTCTATGGCTTCAGTGCAGTTTAGGACTGTCTTCTTCCACTCCACATAGAAATGTTATTTCCATGGAAGCACAGCAGTTCCTAGGATCACAATGGTGGTTTTAATTCCATTTTTCTTCCCTAATACAGCTACATATTTCTAATGACTTGGCACTACCTATTAGCTTGGGTGGTTTTGTTTTCAAATTTATTTTCACAGAATTTCAGTAAGTCCAGGTTTCTTTAGAGTATTTCTGGAATTAAGAATACAAATTAATTAAATCTTGCTCAAATGAAGGACATCTGAAGAAACTGTATTCAGCTGTAGTTCTCTCTCCATTGCTAAGATTAATGAATTTTAATGCTCAAAAGGCCAAATCTATGTTCCTTACAAACAGGAAGCCCACAGGTCGGTGCCTTTGGCAGATAGGATAACAGAGTCTGGTGAAAACAGCTTTGATGTGTGCAGTGACCAGGTCAGATGTAGTGTGTAATAGTAAAGCTTGATTGGGTAAGTGAGAACTGTACTATGTGTGTATATATGTTGTTTTCCAGACACCCTGAAGCATCTCTGGTTTATACAAAGACTCCCTCTATGGACTGCTCTTTCCCCCTCCTCTCCAGTTGTGTTAGGTTTTGGGCAGGTGGGGTTGAAGTTGAATACATGAAAAGAGTTTGGGATTTTTTTATTTGTTTGGCTTTTGGCACTTCTCTTTTTTAATTTTGAAGGGATTTTAAAAAGGTCTAGCCTCTGAAACATTTTGTTTCTCCTGGCACATTCTAAAAATCATCAGCCTTTGAAAAAATTAAAATTCTAACTAAAACTTAGAGTTCCCCCATAAGATGATGACAGAATCTGGAAAATTGTTGTTTTTATATCTTGTGATAACAGAAGTGGTGAACAATTAATACTCTCACAAATACAACCCAGGATTTGAAAGTTAAACAAAAGACTAAAAAAACTCCAAATGAAACAAAACACGAGAGCACCACTTTTACACACTTGGTTCAGTCTTTTAACATCTACACAAACCTGTACCTTAGAAAGGATTTGAAAACATCTCTGGTTTCTGAATTCGTTTTTTCCTGTTGTACTTGTCTCTTTTTAATGTTGCCTCATGTTGGCTAGTACAGAAGTACAGAAATTTAATGAGTTTAAGGTACCTTGCAAGCCACTCAACACAGCTTTTCAAATTGTGGGTGCAGAAAAATTAGAAAAGTCATGTCAAAGCATTAAAATCTTGAATACTTATGTCAGGTAGCTCTGGATTCCATGACTACTTTTGTCTCCTTTAATCCTAGTACCAAGCTCACTCGATAGGACAGAAAAAGTAGTCCATGGGATGAGCCATCAGCTTATAAATAGTAAAAGTGTGTTACCTCTCCCTGCCTTTCCCATTGCTGTCTGAATGCTGCCCATTGTGCTCCCAGTTTATGTTTTAGTAGAGATTCCCACTCCTGTTGCACTAAGGACGTCTGCCTTGTTTAGCATCAGCCAATGTTAATAGCACTGGAGTTGGTGGATCTGCATAGTTCAGCATAATTTAGCACAAAGACAAGGCTCTGGTCCCTAAAGCAGGATCGCCGCGATACTCACGTGGGACTGCTCGTTTTCTCAATGGTTTGTTTACTTGGGTATGGCACAGATTTGACTAGAGCAGGAGAGTTTTTCTTCTTAAAGTGCTCTTTTCAGGCAATGGCTGTTCAATTGTTACATTGAAATCTCAGAGAAAGCTTCTAGTAGATTAAACCTTGGACCAGAATTTAATAAATCTGGCTACTCTGGATCCTGACCTGTTTGATAACAGTGAGCAGATCATTTTATCACCATGTGCTTGATGCTTACCTAATTAAGCCTGTTCACATGCACTGAAGCTGGATATTTTTACACATCAGAGCCAAGAGTAAGAGTGTTTCACTAGAATGCTAGATGGCTTAGTCTGATGTGACATTTATCTTCACTCATCAGAAGTGCAATCAGTGGGGAGTTACCCAGATCTTTGTTCATGAAGATAAATGTCAAATATTATCTATCTACATTCTCATATGGTGTCTATCACCATAATATCTGAATGCCTTCCAAAGCAGTGATGTACACAAATCAGACCTAAACCAGTCAGCAAATGATCATGATAAAGATGTCGCTGACAATTTTCTGGCAGCGCCTGTTTGCATCGAATCTTTCCTGTTTCCTTTCATTCTGTAACAGACAGTGAGAGATAAGCTTGTTTAATTATTGGCGGGGGAGGGGGAAGGAGGGGGAATTACAAAAGATGGATTGGACAGTATGATGGAATACTGAATTCATAATAAATTCTTTCTTTCACCTTCCTTCGAGTTTTCATTTCTGCCCAGGAGGCTAAAGACATGTTCTCTCTTCTAAAGTCAGTCTTGGAGTAAGCAGTGCCAACAAGGCCAGGTGTAATTTAAAAATATTTATGCATTGTCAGTTCTGGAATTAATCTTTCTTAATTGAATTGACATGAACTCATGTCTGCAGGTAATGTAAACTGTCAAACACTCTGCCAGTGACAGCATGTTGGTCAGGGTGGTGAAGTTAATGAGAGATCTAAATTATGATGGACTATCTCAGTGTTGGCTTTGGAGCCTGATGTTTATAAATGCATTAGTAACATCACATTAGCTACAGGCTACAGACTCTGGAGTTCAAAAGGGCTAATTACTTGTTTGCAGTTTCTGAAAGACCCGGGGATGAGTTATTTGTACCTCAGAAACATTTTAGTAGTATATTTGAAGCAGTGAAATTTCTTTCCCTTGAAATACATATAATGGAATTTTAAAGCATAGTATATTTCATTTGACAAACAGTGCTCTTAGTGTCTGGAAATACTGTTTTAAAATACACATATCAAACTATTTATTGATGCTGTCTAGGAGGGTCTTACCCATTTCTGCCGACAGTGAGATCAAGCCTGCAGTTACCTGTTAGCAAAGCACTTAGCACAGTCTAATGATGATGCTTTCCTTTCATGGCAAAATGGAATGGCTGTTAGCTTTCTAAAATCCAGAGAGTGCAGGGTGGATCCTGTGGGACAGAAATAATAGTTAATGTTTGTGTAGAAGGAACAAAATTAGCAGATGAGCCTTTGCTTGTCATAGGCAACTGTTGATGAGAATTTCCCAGGATGCTTAGTGAAGCATCACGAGCTGTGCCTGACATGCTCGGAGTGAGGCTGCAGACTAATTTTACCGAAGAGAGGTAGGAAGTGATGAATCCAGTCTGAATGTTCCATCTTCAGAGATGAGTACTTGCTTACGTGCCATAATAAGTACTTGTAAGTATAAAACCGCTTTTGGCACTAATTAGAGCTCAGACCCTTTTTAGTTTATGCAGGCTGGACTCAAACAAGGATGCTGGTTACATTTTAAACAGCAAGGCTTTTATCTTGAGGTAGCTGGGTGATAAGAGAACACCTGACTGATAACAGTGGGTCCAGTGATCCATTCTTCCAGACCAAAGGAGCTGGGTTTGCAGATGGAGTGCTGGGGACAAAAAGCTAAAATATTTGAATATCAGTTTGGGATTGGGACAGTCTTCCTGTGGGTTTGAGCTCAGGACAAAACCAAAAGGATCCTGAAAGTCCTTCACGCCTTTTCACAGCCAGAATTCTGAATTGATAAAAAGTCCCTTTCCAAACTCAACAGATGCCTAACTAGGAGAACTAATGAACGTGGTTTAGCTCTTCTGTTGCAAATATTTTTCAAGAGGTAAGATACTCCATTGTAAAACAAAGTCTCCTAAAATTTTGCTGGCTTTGGGTTGTGTTGGACAAAATTATTTTCTGAAAAATTTGAGTTAAGTACACAATTCAGGTGTTTATAACTTCTGAGAGATATTAGACAAGAATGTGGATTTAGCATATGCTGTCCTTTATTATGAAGGTGACCCTTCCAGTCTTGATGTCAGGGGACAGAGAAGTGAAGGAAGAATTCCTGTAGGTAAGTGAACTGAGGCACATACAGTTTGAAGCAACCTTGCTTATTAGATATGGGAAACATCAGGTAGCACAGTAAAGGTAGTATCTACTAATAACTTCGACACATGTCTAAGAAATTCCTTACCCGGTGTGTCACTGCTTTCTGTAGATGGTTTACACAATGAAAGCACAGGATTGTTTGACACTTTTGGAGGAAATGCTGATTAAATTTAGCCACACAGCTCTTTGCACTCAGCAGGGATACATCATGCTATCACTGTTATTCTCTGCATATAATATGAGAGAATTGTTGTTCAAAGACTGTGTAGGGAAGTGGAGGCTCTGCAGATTATCAGAGCTGCCTCAGAGCTGAGGCTGCTGAGACAAGCCTGGTCATGAGGGGACCTGGTCAGGTCATTCTTCCAGTCTGGTGTTTTAACAGCAAGGCGTGGGACCTTGTACTCCTCTTACCCTGACTGCGCCCTCCCTTAACATCCTTAGGAGTAATGATGTCCTCCTTAGACCTTTTCTGGCCTAGCTCTATGTGTAGCTAGAAATTTGTTCTATGAAATAAATGGGGGGAAAAAAGGAGTAAATGAATAAGACTTTTTACAAATGTTAATTTCATTTTATTTTCTCTGGTAGCATAAGGGCACCATTGTTTATGAACGTTCTTCTTTTGGACGCTTGTTAGTCAAACTCTTCCTTCCCCTCAAATCCTCCCTAAACCGTACATTCTTCTTTCAGCTGCTCAGTGATGCTGTCCTGTGCTAAATAATTGATTTTAATGGGGTAATTCTGAGCTAGGAGGTAAGACAAATGAGTTTAGAATCGAGTTTTGTTTGAAATATATAATTTTGCTTTAAAATTGGTTAAAAAGTGTCATCTTTGTCAGACATATATCTTCTAGAGACATGTGTTTACCTCAAGGAACTAAGAAACACAAGTGGGGTAAAATTTAATAACTTTGTTATGCATAAAAAGAAAACAGAAGTTCATTGATCTTGACATTTCAGTTGAGGTGCTGTTCGTTTTACAGATACAGATACAGGGTCTGTTACAGCCTGGCCTGTATCCCTGAGAGCTTGTCACAGCTCCAGCATTGCCCTGAGCATGTTTAGATGTCACTGTTGTTACCACAGGCAATTCTGGTAGCTTTCTCCTGAGTTTCACTGGAACTGCTGTTCATGGCAAAACCAAAAAGTGTGTGGTTTTTACAGATGGGCAATAGAGTTTTTTCTTTACCCCTTTTTAATTGCTTTCACAACAGATTTTCACAGGATTTTTAAAAATTTCTGTTGCATTCAGATGAAAAAAAAAAAAAAATCAGAGGTGAAATTTGGTATTTCCAGTTTCCAAACTGGAAACTCAGCTTTTGAGCCCGTAGTGGCACGTTGCAGTGGATATGTATAACAGAACAGAAGTTTCACGGAGTGGCCACACGCTGAACAACTCCTGTGGGAAGGTGTTTCAGTGGTGCATCAGCATCTGTACTGCATGACCTTTGCAAAGGTAAGACTGATCTGGAGGCTGGCTGAATTGAGGGCATTTCCCCCGTGCTCCAAAAGGGCCTAGGAGCAGATCAGTCACTAATCTGGTGCTGACAGCAGGACTCTTCCATGATGTGGAAGGCTGGCCTGGCTTTTGCTGTGCAAGAGGGATTCGGGGTTTCAATCCATTTTCTCCCCTCCTTATTGCCCTGAGCGCAGTAGTTTGTTTTCAGGGTCTTTTGCTAGTTGGGAGTAACAGAGCTAAGGTTCTCTTTTACTGCTTTGGGGGATTTCCATTCCCTTTTCCTTTAATTTTCTCCTCCCTGTTAATCGCATAAGAGAAGCTGAGAATGTTAAGTGAACAGGTAATTCTGGGTTCATGTATATGAGCAAGAAGAATTCAAATTTGCATGAAAATAGCTATCCTCAGGTTAGACCTTTGCATTTGGAAATAAGCTCTTTTCAGGTCTATTTTCCCTCCATTGTTATGTGTTTTATTTAATGTGAATGGTGGATGTTTAGGGAGAGGGACAGACGTTTGTTTGACTATTCAGATGCATTGGCAGGGTTTAAGTTGGCACAGCATGGATCAGAGCAAGAGGAGTGGAGACATCTTATTTCTATTTAAAAACACACCCACATATACTTGTGCAACTGAAGTAAAAGTAAATCCTTTCTCAGAGCTGATTGCTTTTAGTGCTTTTACCTGTCTGCTTTGTGTGTGTGTGTGTTTAAGCTCACAGCACAGTGGGACTATCCCATTTTGTTTCAGGATATTTCAAGGCAAGAACCAACAAAAACTTAGAATAAATCCTCAGTAACAAAGCCCCTGTATGGCAGCATCAGAAGACCTTGCCAGGTGTTCTGGTTCCTGTCTTTCTTGCATAAATAATTGTCTCTGGGTTTTGTTTTTTTCTTTTTTTAACTTTCTTAATGTTCTAACAGTAGCAGTTATTCATATACAGCGCATATACGGTGCATGTTTTTGCATGAGGGTAAGTGGATTATGTGGAAGAATGTGTAGATTTGGGGCAAGACTGCTCTGACGCGGGCAGGATTAGTTGTAAAAGTTTAAGTGACTGCCTCCTACTCCAAAACAGGAACTCTTTAGCTTTGAAAGCAGCCCACTGAAATCGATCTCCTCTGCCAGGCCAGGGAGAGTCAGGGCTCCTGGGCAGGAGCTCATGGCTGGAGTCCCAGAGGTGCCGAGCCTGCGCGTTGCCTTCGGAGGCTGGTGCGTGACTGCACAGGAGGTGTACGGGCTGCAGTGAAGGTGCTAATAACTGTGCTATCGGTTCTCAGGGAAGGAGTTATCTTAGTTAAAACAAAGGCTTCATGTTTCTGGGAGTAAAAGCAGAGCAGAATCATACAAAATACTTCTGCGCGGTTTCTTCCCTTGAAAACATGGAAAGGAGTGTTAAGAAATCTGTAGCTTGCTGTAGAAGCCTGGCGCTTTTCTCCAAGATAGATGATGTCTAATGTTTTGCTGCTAACTGGAGCCTTCGTTGTTTTAGCACATGTTAATAATGTCTTTTACATTTAGAGTAAGTCTTGGCCTTCTTATGCATTCTTTATCTCAGCTGATAAGTTGTCCTCTTTGCAGTGTCCATCCTCATTTTTGGTACATATGTGAGCTGGTAGCTAAGTACTTTCTTGTTACCTTAATTTTATATTTAATTTAGTTTTATTTTTCTTTATTATATGTGTCCTCCTGTGAGCAAATAAATTCTTCTGAGGGTCTCTCCTGTGCTGCTGATGTATTCTTCTCTCCCTGAGTTTGCCTGCAGTCCTGGGGCAAAGGAACTTGCTGACGACTCAGTTTGAGAATATTTTGTTTGATGACTACATCAGCTTAAGATACTCTTCTCAAGGCCATAACCCATGATTTCTTTCAACACACCCCATAGTACTATGGCTGGAAGCAAAAAGACGGTTGTTCCCACACTAAACAAAAACTCAGAAAGGGTGTAGGAAGGTTGGTAGTGTTTTGGTTTTGTTAGTTGAGAGCATGGTAGTGAATGGTAATAAATACCCAAAGTCAGTCATGCCACCAGCGCCAATGCATTGTGAAGCCACGGCCCAATTGGAATGGTGACTCTGAGGCTGGTCCATGATCAATTCTTTGTGGTATTTTATCTGATAACCTAAGTAGTAAGCAGTATGCAGTTAAGGCTAGAAAACTTGGGAATTCAACAGGAAAGTGCATCCTTCACAGCTGTGAGTGCGTAATCCTCCTCTCAATAGCACAGTGCTGTCTTAGAGTGGAATACTGTTCTGGGGATTCCAGTGAACATGGGATGCAGTGAAGCATCAGAGCTAGTTTATTTTGTAATGTTGTCCTAATATGTAAATGCAGCAAGGCATTACAGGCTTTCTCTGTTTTTATTAAACCAAATAATACGCTCTGTCAGTGTGTTCCAACACTCACCGAAAATCTGCACTAAAATGTCTCCTTTAATCTTTTGTAAATTTTTTGGCTTTTAGTTTGAAGGTTTTGAGAGGTGAAAAGGAGCCTTCATGTGTGCACGTGCACGTTTTTAATATAGTCCCTGAAGGAAATGCATCTGATTTATGTTCTCTACCTCTCTGTAGCCTACTTTAGACACTTGTTATTTTCTTGTTGCTCTGCCACTTTCCAGGCTAGTGCTGATGTCTCAAGCTTTTCTTGTATAGGAAGCCTTATCCTACTTGCTTGCTCTTGATGCTTGTCATTATCCACATTTGAGTCTTTATTCATTTATAATGTGCCTTTTTTGAGACCTGTAGCAAAATAAAATACAGGCTTTGGACATAAGAGGATTATGATTGATAGAACACTGTTAATATATCCTGGGTTCATTAATTGTTTCCTGTTTGATGATGCATCTAACTCTATTAATTTTCGTAACTGCTGTTTTATAGAGGGCAGTGACACGACCCAACAGACACACAGCTGTGTGAAGAGGCACTGCTGGGAGTTCAGGTGCTTAGGTGCAAATCTGTTACTGTTCCATTACTGCCTAACAGCACTTAAGATTTATATAAACTCTCCAGTCACTCCTGGTTCTGCATCTTTTCCTTTCTGGAACTATGTATATGTTTTTACAGCTAACCAGCTTGGCACTGAACCTGCATCATGACCAAAAGCTTCAGTATCTCCAAAGGCCTGGGCTGACAGGTTCACTCATACAGTGCTCTGGGGTACGGACTGTCTACAATTTCTCTTAGAAGGTGGCGGCCAAGTGTGTCTTCTTTTGTTTTACCATGTTTGCTTAACAGTGGCAAGAATTACACAGGACACTGGAAGCGAAGGTTCAGTTCACTTCTCTGCCTGAAAGGTTTAAACCTAAATCTGCTGCCTGGCTGAGTGTGCCGGGCTGTTCCTGGTGCACTGCTGCTGTGGTGGCACCACTGTTGCAGAGGAAGTGGCTCGGTCTGCAGACCCCAGGCAGATGCCGGCACCCTCCAGCACCCTGGTGCTGTGAGGTGTAAGACAATGCTGGAGGCTCATTGTCGCTCACTGACCACTCCTGGGTAGCTTTCCTAAATGCAGTGAGCACCACTCTCTTCTGTGCTGGCAGTCCAGGATCGTTCCTGGTGTTTGTGTACCTCCTGCTGTGTTCTCAATGCTCCGGTGCTTTTTGCTGCAAGTCCTGACACCTTGTAGGTCTGGGAAAACAACAGAATTGTCTTGGAGTCTTTTTCAGCACCTACAATGCGTTCAGAGTTTTTGCAGGCTTCCGGAAAGTGTTTTTTCCCTAGTGTTCCTCATCTTGAACTTGTCAGTGGATGTAATCTGTTAGCCAGAGTAAAGGTTACAAGGGAAATAAATTTTTCAAAGGGTAACTTTGTGGTCAGAGCATGGTCAGACTCGGCAGATAAAATGCGTATTTCCTTTCTTCTTTTGCATATAAATTTTTAAAGAAGTTGATAGATTTCCATTAAAGAATCGTCTAATTCAGGTCCCTGTCTGTATACATGACACGGCAGCTCTGAGCAATGGCAAGTTCTGTGTAAAAAGTTGCATGGTATTTACTCGCTGAGCCAGCATTGACACAAGATGCAGCACTGAATGCTGCCATTTCACACTTTAGTACTGCTTTCAAGTTGCTAAATAGATACTTAAGCATGTAGGGGCAGGGAGTGGATACAACAACACAGAGGTCAGTAAGGACCAGGCTTGGAGTCACTTTGTATATAACAGGTAGGTCCCAAAGGTGCTTACAGCTGTGTTTTTCAAATACACTTAGAAGCAGTGGACTTGATGGGACTGTTTTCCCTTGACTATCAAATGTATCTTGTTGTTCATCTCCGTATGTGAGATGTATTTAGGGTAGGAATAAAACAGAAGTACTGGAAAGCCTTTGTGAACACACGAGACTTGGGATGTCATCTTGTGGTTGTTCAAAGAAATGCAAGAACAGTTTGTAAGTGTGCCTGAGTTTACTGCCTCTTTACACTGAGCTGGTATAGGTGCAAGTTTCTTCAAATTTTTCATCTTGAATTACATGAAGCCTCTTTCTTTGTAAAGTACATGACAGTAGCTGTTAACTTCCTTACAGCCCCATGCCAGTTGTCAGGGTTGGGGGTGACTACAGCAAGCAGTGAGAGGAAGTTGTATGGTGCTTGGATACCTGAGTGGGTCAGAGAGTGCAGCCGCTGGTGTTTGAACCTATGCGATGGCAGAGGCAGGAGGACTCTGACATACTGCTGCTACTCACCCATTTTTTTGTTATAAAAAACACTTTCAGTTTAGCTTTAGCCTTTCCTTGGCTGTTACAGCTGGCTGGCAAAACAAACTCATAGGAGGAGGAATTACCGGGGTTAAGTAACTTCCTGTAATCAGGAGGAGTGGTAACAGGCACATCCACATTCCACCCTCTTTTCTGTGGCCTCACAGGCCATTTGCCTCAGTTGCTGGTAACTGGAGCGGTTCAGAGTTGGACTGGCCAAAGTGAACATCCCAGTCATCAGTGCACAGTGAGAGCAGCACCAAGTTGTTCCCTACACAGGGCAAAATTTTTGGTAACTGTCCCAACTAGACAAAAACCTGTTGCACATTGGAGTCATGCACAGCAGCTGCACCAGGGGTTACAGATTTGACTAGCCCTGTATATAAATACAAATGACCACCTTTTCTTTCTTGTGAACATGTGTTGTCTTTTGTTTGTTACTGGAGCAGGCTGGCAGATGGAATGGCTTCTCAGACTTTTCAGTTATGTTTTTAATAGCATTGCCTAGTTGAAGTGAAACGATCAAGCCTATGCATGCTTGGACAAAAAAGCATCTGGAAAAGGGTGAACTGCACTCAGCAGGGCAGTACCTGCCAATCTTCAAATGCTCTGTGAACAGGCTTGCTTGGATCTCTGCTCCATGCTCTTTGAAGTTAAATGCTTTCTAATTACAACCCTTAGAAGCAACACACTGTCTTGTCTTGCATGAAAATAAGGTTGCTGTGATTTTTACCGTTTGTCAGATTTATGGCATTGATTGAGACAGATTTTAATAGTGGATGATCAAACATTAGCTCATGCAAATTGCTGGTTATTTCTGGAGTGTTATTTCACCATTAGTGGAGGGTACTGATTAGTTCCAGCTCTGAGCTCTCATTCAAGGGTCAAGATGCTTGAAAATTTCTTGACAATGAAAAACTAAGGGTGGTGTTATGTTTTCGACAGGATGACTGGTGCTTGCTCCACTCTAGCCACTGGGACTTCACGTGATGGAAGTTATTTAATGGAAGACCTTTACCCTAACTCCTCCAACAGAGTAAGGTTACTTACTGTGCCTGACAAGTACATGCTTATTATTTTACAGTACTGTGTTATAAGAAAGTGTCACTACATAGAATGACAGAAGTTTTTAAAAAATAATTAATTTTTGTACTTATTTTTGACATCTTCTTAAAGACAGCTAAAGTCTACATCCAGTCAAAAGCGTGACAATCATACCAAATGCTGATTTCAGGTTCTGCTGCAGATTTCTTTCATTTCAAGGACCAGAGGATGTTCAGAGGTGCTTCTGCTTCAGCCCTCCATAAAAGTGAGATAGAATCACAGACTATAACCTGATTTTTAGTGCAGATTGTATTTTATTCTGCCTTGGGAGAGGAGACTGTGGCAAAATGAGATACTTCCCATGTGCAGATCAGACTTCAAACAAGGGTTGATTCTAGGTCATGTATCCTCTTGTATTTTGATTCATGATAATCTCTAAATACAAGGAGTATAGTGAAACTAGTCAACAGATTTCTTTATTAATTTCCTAATTAATGAATAAATTAATAAGAACTTTGTGCAGAAGTATTTCCTTATTCTTCACTGTGCAGATAACAGTAAAATACCTTAAATTCCAGGTCTGTGACATTACATCCTCTGATAGACACTACACAAGTCTTAATACATTGCAGTTTTGTTAACAGCTGAAGAAACTAGAAACTTGCATTTTACTTGTGGATAAGTTTATTTAAAATTTTGTAATTATACTAAAAAAACTATGTATAATTAATTTCTATGTTTATGCACTTGTTGTCACGATACGTCTATAGTGTTGTCAAGTCTACAGCATGGCAAATAAGAATGTTAAGAAGCACGATGATGAAAACTTTGGAACTAGAAACTAGTGTACGACCCTTTGGTGCACTGTGATGTTCCTTCGGCAGATGTAATTGTTTTCCTTTAACTTAAAATGCAGAGTTTCAAAGTGTGCTCAATGAAAAGGATTCTCAAAAGGAAGTGTTCATTAAAAACCAGAGACAGAAATAGCTGGCAGCTCCTCTGAGTGATTTTTTTATGAAAAATCCACTTTAAAATAATGTCAGAAATTTACCACGTATAGACATCACTGAAGTAAAAAAAAATGGGGGCTGTGGGTTATTCCTTGTTTTTAAAAAACATCTTCCATGACCTCTTGAACCTTGGCTAACCTTATTGGAAGTCTTAATCATCTATTTCACCTTCTAAATACAAGCAGATACAAAGGATGGAGAGCCTTGCTGATTTTGGTCCACAGCCTGGGGCGAAATTCCAGTACTATTTAAAAAGATGAGGTAAAAAAAAATCTTCTTTAAATTGGTTTCACAATCTTCATTGACAAATAATTCTGTTGGGGGAGGAGGAAGGAAACAAGAGAGGTAAAATGATGTACACAAAATACTTCAGTGCAGTTTTGAAAAAGACATTTAAAATATCAGAATGGACCAAAATGTATTTAGGGTGTGGTAATTTCAGTTAAAATACAGTGAAAATAGGTAATTTTTTTTCAGACTAATGTAGACTCTAGGCCAACTATTAGCTATTTTAATTGTGTAGGTTATTAACTCTTCTAAAGCAGTTCCTTGTTCCATCTTTAGTTAATAGGTTAATTTTAACCTAAATTTTAATTGTTTCTCAGCAAAAATCAGTTGAATTTTTTTATAGCTATAAGGACATAACCCCTATCTCCTGCTAAAACAGAATTGATGGACTCCTATCTGAGCAAGGAGCGTATCCTGTTGATGACTCCTGCCTAAGCTCATCCCACAGCTGAGGAACAGTAACATGCAGAAATTCTTACCGGCAGGGAATAGAGCAGCACTGCTGCAAACAGGAGGAGAAGCAGCAGGATGATAAGGCCTATGAAGAGCCATTTAAACCTGCGCCACACAATAAATTTCATGGTCTTGCAGGGATTTGTAAACCAAAGGAAGGAAGTATCTGGCCGGCTGCATTTTGAAAGAAATAAGTATTACTTATACTATAAAACCAGGGGATACTTAGGTGTGAGGTTATAACACATTAAAACATGCTGGTCTGGATGTTGAAGAAAACAGAGAGTTTTGAAATGCAAGATAGCAGCTGCAGTAAACATGTGCCATTAGTACTGAAACCCCCTTGCATTTTATCTTAATGCTCGCAGGAGGAAACAAGATTGGCTTTTATAAATGAAGTTTTAGAAAGGATAAGTGATGACTAATATATTACTGCATGCATCAGAATAGCTAGATATTGGATATTTCTAAAGCTAGTGGGATAAAAATGTCTTACTTTGGTAGATCTAGTTTGGGGTTCATGTTGGGTTCATCTCTTCCTTTACCAGCTGGCCTTTCCTCAGCTTCTTTTTCATTGACAACTTCCAATGTCATTTCAACTTTACCCTTCAGAAAAAAAGTGGTATGAGACAAGCATCTTACTGAAATTGCACTTATAGAACTTGCTTGGTACTTATACAGAATAGCCAGGATCAGCTCATGGTATACATCTGTGTTTCCCATTTCCTCATCAAAATATACTGATTTCTGTACTATGACAGTGTCACAACACAGTATCAGGAAAAGACACATAGAAAAAACCAAATCACTGGACATAAAATTGTTCTGCCAATTCATCTGTAGTTCTGTTTTAAGCTATAATTTTTTTTCCAGTTTAGCAAAACAAAAACAGTTCTTCTCTTCTTTCAAGAGCAACCCAAGGACTGCATATTTTCCAAATGACCAAGCATCTAATTTTTCATATTGCTGTGGCTTACAAATGTTTGTGAATATTTTTCCTCATTTAATAAATTCCAGTAGTACTTTCTACAGGCAAAAATATTAGGAAGAAGAAGACGACACATTTGAAAGGCTTAATATTCTGAAAATTATAAATATGCATTTATATTCTCTGTAGAACAAGTTAGAATGCTTTGGGTCTTCTGATTGCACACATAATCACAAAGTTAGTCTGGATTCTCAGTACAGAGCTTTTGTTTGCTGTGTGCAAAAATCCTTTGGATTTAAACTTTTTCCTTTAGTCTTTAATGCATTTGGGATGTCTCTGATGTTCTTCTGAGCTATAATGTGATAAATTAAAGAATCACACAATCACTTAGGTTGGAAAAGACTTCTAAGATCACCAAGTCCACCTTGTCAACTAGACCATGGCACTAAGTGCCACGTCCGGTCCTTTCCTGAACACCTCCAGGGATGGTGACTCCACCACCTCCCTGTGCAGCCATTCCAATGCTTAACAACCCTTCCTGTGAAGAAATTTTTCCTGATGTCCAAGCTGAACCTCCCCTGGCACAGCTTGAGGCTATGCATTCATTCACGTGGCTTCGTCAGCTGCTTTGGCAAGATAGCATGACTCAACCTGGCACCACAGTCTTTCAAGTTAAACAAGGTCAGCAACAAACTAAACGAATGAAGTATTAAACTCACATTTTAAAACAAAAAATTGTTGATGGACCAAATTCCTGAACTTGTCCATGGAATGTCCTATTTACCCCTCCTGTCTATCCACTGAAAGCTAACAGCTAAGTGGGAGACTCTTTACAGTCTCTCTTTCTAATTTGAAAAGTAAGGTGAGCTCGTCTGAAGTACTTTTAAAAGAAGTAATAACCATACCGCTAAAATACGGGAGCCATCCTTTTCAACATAACACGGCCACCATCCTTTCATGGATTTCTGTTCAAAGAGAGAAGCGGTCCTGGGAGCCTTCTGAGAACTGTCTGCCTTGTATTCTGGGATCATGTCTATATTACACTTCTCAGGAACTTTTGCTGGAATGATTGTCTTATGTAAATCAAGTTCCACAAAGCCTAGGAGGTGGATACAAAAATAAACACTGCATAACACAACCAACCATACAGCACAGCAGTTCAACATCAACCATTGCTATCTCTAAACACACACATAACTTTCTTGTTTGTCTAAGGATGTTGTGAGGCAGGGAAGTGGGACACATTGTGTTTAAGCCCCTGCTGCTGGTGTTGATAAATTGGATTTAGCAAGCTCGACTCCCCCTTCTTTAATGTAATATCATTTGATTTTTTAAAAGAGGATTTTTTTCCCCCACACATCCAAACAGAAGATACCCAAATACAGCAATGTAATAAGTAATTTCTGACAAATGCATAATTTAGCAAACTTTAATGATGGTTATATATCAACTGTTTGTTTTTATATTTTGAGGCCTGTATAGTTTGCATGTAAGCTAAAGGCTTCGGAGCTGTCTTAATACAGGGCAGGGAATCCTGTGCAGAGCAGTATCTCTAGAAAAGGTAGGGATTAATAACAGTGTGAAGTAGATTGCTTAAACCTAAATTACAGCATTATGTCAATACTCTTATTTAGAACTGAAGTACCCTTGTTTAAGTAATTTTACTTAAAGAAAGAAGCAAAGTAAATTTTCGTGGACGTTATCATTTCATGCACCTTGGGAGAGGTCTTACCTGAATGAAAAGTATCTTGGTTTACCTGCAAGTAGGCCTTTACTGAGTGAATACTCATTCAGTAAGCCTGTACTGTGTAGGAAAGCTGGAGTACATTTCCATGCTCAGTGTCTCACTGTAAATGCAGTCCTTATGTGATAATTTTAAGTTGTTCACTTTGATATCCTTCTTTGAGACAACAGTAACTATTTTTATTCAAAGTCTTACCCAGATAGTCATCCAAGGAGAACTTGTCATTATCCCATATTTGAATGATCAGTTTGGGTGGGATTCTGAATTCTGTCTTGTCAAGACTCCAAAAGTGTTCCTAAAATTTTAAAAAACAAACACCAAGCACCTTTAAAAATTACTTAGGAAAATTCAAAGTTGGGGTCTGCTAGTACTTGTGAATTCTGCCTCTGGTGGTATTAAAATATCTAATCTTGCCCCTGCTAAAAGGAGACTGCTGTTGTTGCCAGTGTGTTGTTCCTGGCCCAAAGACAAGGAATCTGTTCACAACAGCAGTGTGAGAAAAGTATGCCGAACTGAGCCAAATTGTCTCTTTCAATATGTAGGTACAAATTACCAGGCTAGCTACAATCTGTACTCTAAGCATTGAAATCTTTAGAAATACTTACCTTTTTGGAAACTAAACAGAGTTGCTCTGCTGGGAGATAGTCAAAAGGAAAAACAAATCTCCAGTTAAAGTTCCCTTCACCATCTAACGATCGGTAGTGAACATCAGTTTTCTGCTTATTTTCTTCATTACCAGGCATCCATCTGAAAGTACAGAGAGATGTGTCTGGTGTTTGCAGTGGGACAACATGGTGCCTGTTTGTACTGGAACTGTGTCATTAAGGGGTTGCAGAAAAGCTGTAAGTGTTGCTCACAGAGGGCTGGGGAATTCTTCATGCCCTTTTGCAGTTTGGTTCCAATTTGGCATTATAAATAGGAACATCTGATCTGGATTTCTGATCTAAGACCAGTGCTGTATCAGCAGTGAGTTGCTGAGTTCTCTTTTAGGGAGCAATTAAATCAGCCTAGTAGTATATTTCTCTGATTTCTATTGATTTTTTTATATTAAAACTAGGGAATGTAAAAATTAAGAATCCAAGTAATGCAGCACCAAAACTAACTCTCTATCTTTTCAGTTGCTTCAGTTTTCACTCAAGAGTTGAAATTCTGGGATCTTTCACCACACATTAACTGGTCATGCCTTATCTCATAAGACTTCTGTACTTCTCTGAGGTTAGCATTTGACTTGGCTGAACCAAATAATATTTGAAATCCACGGTCAAGATATTCCCAGGACATTTTGAATGTTATTCATTTGTAAGTAAGTGTTACATGAGAGAATGATCCTACCCCTTCACATAAATGTCACTCATTTCTTCTCCTGTGATGCTCTTTTCATCTAGAAGGACATCTTTGGTGTTCCAGACAATCACACGCAAGATATACCTAAGAGAGATGTTTGGGGCAAGAGAGTTGAACTGCTTTGTCAAGGCTGCCAGAGGGTATGTATTATGTGGGGGTACTCACTTCTTGGCTTTTCGGGGAGTGATGTTGAAAGGAGGGCCTGGCGGTCCTAAGCTTTTGGGGAAAACATCCACCCACATCTGCAGCTTTCCCTGTAGTGGTGAAGAAGATGGATGAGGGATTGTTTGTTGTATATGGGTTTGTCATGGCCCCTTTATTTTTCAGGTAAGTTTTCTGGTTTCTACAGAAACTTTCTTGAAAAACCCCAGCCACTGGTGAGTCAGGTAGTGTCAGAAAAGTAATGTTAGCCTTTGATCCTCTCTAGCAGTGAGGTCCAATATAAGACTTCATGTTTAAACTTGCACCTCTGAACCTTGTAGAGAATTGCCAAGTTGGGTGTCATTTGTTGGATGCATCTGGGAAGCTCTTGAGCTAGCCCGTCTCCTTTATTGCTGGTGAGGTATAAACATATATTCCAGTTTATTTCAATAACAAAGAAACAAAAAAATCTTTCCTAATTCCCACTCTACCAGTGTTTAGGATGTCATTTGGAGGTCTTAATGGCAAAACATAACTGCATTTCATTATGTTTCTAGATCAACCTGCTTTACATTTTCAGCCAAGAAATAATGATTTGTAGCCTTCTTTTCCCCTGAGTGATACCATGCCATTAACACCATGACATAAGCTCTGGAATGCTCCATTTCTGCTTTCAAGAAACCATGACCAAGCCAGTTCACAGTACCTGGGAGATGTTGGGCTGGAAGGTGCTATATAAGGTCCTTGTTTCCACATGTTCAGGTACCAAACCCTGGGTTCTGAGGATATGAAGGGCTAATCGCTCTTCACCTGGACCAAGATGCTGATGCAAGATTTTGTTAGCTTCTGAAATAAACGAAATGACAAAAGAACAGGGGCTGATGAACTAGAACTTGCATTTGAACTTAAAAAAAAAATTAAAACCAGGTATTTAAAATTGAGCACAAAAGTGCGCTCAACTTGGAGAAAAATCAAAGATATTTTTCTAGTATTCCATAAATAACTGGAAATTTTTATATTTTATCAATATGAATTTAAGACATACATATAAAGTAAGTGAACAAGCTCACCAGCTTCCTCCAAAGTATAGTCTTGTCCCCCGTAGTTAATCTTTCTGCCATTCTCAGAGAGGACAGGAGGAGCATAGCCTTTAAACCTGGCTACATTTTGCAGTAACTGGGTGGGTTTTAGTTGATCACGCCAGGTATTCACACCTGAACTTTTATGAAAGCAAAAGAAACACATTCTAAAATTATTCACTATTCAGGGCATTTACACATCATGTAAAATGTATTTATTAAACTAGATCAGAAAGAGCAGCAGGGTAACTGCCTAGATTGAGGTCTCTGCAGTTTGATATAGTGATGTAATTTTGTCTCAGCTCAATTACCTTCCAAGACAGAGTAGTTTTTTCTTTGTGTATCAAAATAATTTACTCTGACAGATGGTCTCATATTTACTTCTATCAGTAGGTCAGAAAATTCTGTTAAGTGTGAGTTCTCTGGACAGAAGTAACATACATTACTGTATTAAGAAAATATTAAAGTATTTGACGCCATGATTTTCACTGAAGGCTGTTCTGAAGATTTCCAGTTTCAGTTGGAATTTAGATGATAGAATAAGCACAACAAATACCCTGGAGAAGCCACAGAATTGTTTTTTAACCATAGAATTAAGGTTTTTTGGAGACTGGGTACTAGGTTTTACAGATTAAGATTTTCAACAGACAAATTACTTACATCCAGTACTGCTGTGGGATGCCACAGTGAGATCCATACCGAGAAAGGAATCTGTTTTCAAGATCAATTATGGTTTCACCCACTTTTTCATCACGAGTCAATGTGTCATAGTCATAGACTGAAATTTTCAGATCCTTTTCTTGAGGCAAGAAGCAGCTCAGTTCATACATTCTAAACATAAAAATTCCCTGTTAAGGCTACTGCTCTTTTGAGTAATGCTTCTCTTTTTTAAACTTAAAAAAACCAAAGTAAAAAAAGCACTTATTAGTTTATTTTTGAGCAATAGCCTTCAGAAGGTATTAAAAGGATGCTTCCAGTGCTGATAAATCTAGCAGCAGTTATCATTCATGCTCCAATTTCTACTTGCATTTAGAAACAGTTTTATTTGTACTCCTCTGGCTATTACCTCCTTCCTTTCTGCTCAGTGTATTACTTAGATGTTTTCTGTGCAGCAGCTTGAATTGGGATTGAGGAAGAAAGATACTTTCTGTCTGAAATCAAGTATCTTTGCTGTCTATTTCTTTACAAAATCTGAACAGTTGAAAACCTGTAGTGCATCATTGCAAAGTGTGCTTTTCAAACCCTTTATAATCCTTCTACTCCTTCTCTCTGAACTTTCTAATTTATCAAAATCCTCCTACAACTCTAAACCAGACCCAGAATTTCATAGTAATTATGCAGATGATGTAACTTTTCATTCCTAACTAGCATTTTTTATTCATATATTTCAATTATATCATTAAGCTTTGATGGAAAGATCAGTGTACTGGGAATGCATGTTAAGCTGATTAGTCGTGAGATCCATCTGGTTTTCAGAGTTAAAACCTTTTTCCATATTCTATAGCATATTTTGTTATTCTTATATGCCTAACACAGGCTGGTTTTAAGATATATACATTGTTTTACTTTGTACAATTTACTCACATGACAAAGAAAATCTATGATTGGCCAAACATCTGTGTTTTTCAACGATTTCAAAGGGAAATGCCTTATGCAATTTTACTCAAAATTAACTGTCAGTATATAACTATGAATAGAGCACTGAAGAGTTCAAGTGACAATTTACCTTTAAAAATAGGAAAACATTCTAAAATACAGTAAATAGAAAATACAAAAAAGTATGTTACCTGCCAAAGATTGGGTTGAGGGTGTTAGGCACATAATGATCTCTGTCTTCAATTACTTTTTTACTTAGAGATATTTTTATATAAGGATCACACTATTTAAAATAAAATTAAAAAAAAACACAGTTAAGAAATAGTTATCAAGACTAACTTCATTTAAAGTATAGGAGAGCAGTTAGCTGACAGACACTGCAGAAGCAAACATTCTCACCAGCCCGTTGTTGTCCTGGGGCTGGAGCTGCAGGGCTCGGACGATGTAGATTCGCACAATGCACTCCTGGGGCCCACTGTCCGGCAGCTCCCGGAACTGCCGAGGAGGAGCTGGGACAGCGGGATCGTCAGGCAACGCATAGATTTTAAAGGATCCCTAAAAAATAGTATAAAGACTCCATCAAGGTAAACGTAGAAAAGTCACTCTGCTAAGTCTATTTCTTCTTATTTATCCTACACATAAACACTTTGTTTTATACAGGAATAGCTAAATTCTAGCCTGATCCACAGTGACTTAGAAGTCTTTTGTTTTATTTTAGTGGATTTTGGATATTAAGACTTACTAAAAGGCAAGGTTATATCCTCAATCCAGCTGTTTCGATGTCAAAAAAATTACTCTATTTTGCTCCAGCTAAGAATATGTAACAAATACTTTGTTTTTCTCTCCAAAAGCATTGTTTAAGATTTGGGGGTTTTTTGGTTGGTTGGTTTTATCTACATTAGCATTATTTTAATCGATAAAAGTCACAGAAACACAGAAATAGTACAAAATACCTTTTCCAAATTCATTCTAAAAATGTACTTTGTGGAACTTGAGTTCTGTTCAAGAGGTTATCCGGGAAGATTCTGTCCCATGGTTACCAGGGAGGGTTACACTAGCAGAAATGATATTTATTTTAAATTAACACGTAGCACATTTAGTGTGAGCAATGTGTAGCTGTACTTTCCTTGAAAAAGACGGGCCTGTTCCTAAGTAGTTATAAACATCTGTTGCCCCTACTAATGCACACATCCATATTTAAGCTGAAACACTTGCATGTAGATGTACTTAAATAACCACTTACATACAAAAGACTGCAACTAGCATTTGGTTGTTGCCCATCATTTGAAATTTACCTTGAATTCCCCAACCACTGATGGATCATCACTGTCCTCAGATTTGCCTCTGTATAGTTTAAACGTATCACAGAAGTCTGTTAAGTTATTGAATTCAGGTACTTTTTCCAGTTCACAGTCATATACCTTAAAAAAAGAAAAAAGGGAAGTTTAGAAATTACCATAAGCATCAGCTCCACCATAGTGCCACTGCAAAGTATTTTATGTTTGATGGAATATTTTAGAGAACTAAGCTTTTGGAAATACTTTTATATCAAAGTGGGAGCAAATGCAATGTTTGGAGAACATGTGATGAAGCTTCATGTAGGCTTGGTTAAAACCAGAGTAAGCAGCAAGTCATAAGCTTATCTTTACTTTCTTTGTTAGCTGTATTAGATAAGAAATGAAAGCAGTCTCACTTCAAATTTTAGCCAACAAACACTAAAAGTACTGATTCTCTGTGTTCATACTTTCTTAATGTGTATGTTTATTTAGGATCTGCCTGGCACCCAGTGAAGTCAAGATTAAAATTCCCTTTGACCAAAGGTGAGATTAAACTATTAATACATCTCTTAGTAAGTGTACTTAAGTAGAAGAGAAGCCAAGATATCTTCTGAAAAGCTTCATTTCGTCACATGAATTAGTAAAGAACCTTTATAGAAAATCATGCATAGTTAAATTTTGAAGAGCATTAAAAAAAAAAAAGTGGGACAGTTCTGATCAGGTCTTGGGCCCATAAACTCTGAAATATGTTAACCTATTTTATCCTGAGCAATACCTTTAAAGTGTCATATCCTTTTTTAATGTACTGTCCACATTTTTCATATTCTCCTACTGAAGCATAAAATTTGCTCCACCAATCAACAATTTCTTCCTCCTTAAAGAAAAGCAAAAAAGATTTTATTGGGAGATAAAGTCTCTCTCATATCATACTGTACAGCAAAAATAATGAACAATTAAGCATAAATAATATACTCTGAAACTTATTAACAGTTAGGTAATATTAAAACTTTATCTGAAAGAAAATTGGAATATAATAATGAAGGCAGTTGCAGATCTACCTCATTGTTAACCAAATGCAGTTGAAAAGGAGTAATTGAGTCTTGCCCTGTTAAAACAGTACTTTAATAAGCCTCATGACACCAAGACACGAGCAATCTATACATTCTACTAATACAGTATTTCTGTGAGGTTTTTTCTATTTTTACTTATTTAAGTCTGACAAGCACTGTTTAATCACTGCTATTTTCTGTATTCACAGGAATTGCATAATGTAAATATTTGCCCCTGAAAACAAACTTCCAATCGTAATGAATAACACTCATTTGTTATGAATGAACAGAATGAATAATATTCATCCACTGTGTAAATCTGAATTTTTTTTTTTAAGATTGTTTGGACTTACAGAGAATCTTAAAGTATTATGCAGATCATTAAAGGTGAGTGCTTTTTGGGCTCTTTTGGATTTGTTGTTTTGGATTTTTTTTATATATAGGGCTTCCTATTTCAGTCTTGTGTATTTTTCTAAATTTACCATTTTACAAGTTCACTGTAGGTTTTATATTAAACACTTTCAGAGATTACTGTTCTCACCCACATGCTTATAATGCTAATTTGTAGGCAGTATTGATGTACTGGTTTTCAACTGGAGAAAGCAATGTGTAGATTTTTAAAGTAGCATACGTTACCTTTTCTGTGAGCTGCTCATGAGGATCAAGTCATAAAAAAGAGCAAAATAAAAACAATGGTAAGGATATGAATTACATAGAATTTTATACAGTTAAATAGGCTTTAAATATTTAGGGGTTTGTATATAGTAAGTGTGGAAAGTAAGTTAGTAACATGAATAATTTAGAAATGCTTTTGAAGAATATTCAGACACCATGTGTTTAACTTGATTTTTTTTCTGCTGCCAGAAAAGCAGAATGTGCTAGATATTGAATTGGAGTATATATATATATATGTATACACACATTTTTAAAAACAGGTTTTCAGGACTGTAAAACATTATTACCCTGTGCTTTGTTCTTCACATAACAAAGCAAAACGGAGAAAAGCCTAGATTTTTATTGTAACATTGTAGCGTTACAGTCTGGATTCTATCTACTGGTTTCCACAGTAGCATCATTCCTCACTTTCATCTGTGGCTGTACAGAGCACTGGATCTGATTTATTTCAGATGAAAAATATTTCTAAGAGCAGTTACAAAATTGAACCTATTCCATAGATTTCCAAACAAATTTCACGTATGTAAGATTCAAGTGAGTTTTTTTTCCCCTTTATGACTATTTACTTCTCTATAAAATCATTTGCTAATGCTCAACATCTTTTTCCCTTTTCCTTCTGCTATTATTAAACAATTTTTTACAGGCTGTGGATTTTCAGGAGTCTGAAAAAAAAATGAAGAATTATAAAGAAGAGTAGCAACCACTCTATGCGTGTCTATAGATTTATACATATAAGTGTAAAAACAATGTGCGCAATTCAAGATGCTTCACCTGTTAAATCACAGATACCTTAATTACAACCCGACAGTCCAGTAAGAGCAAGCATCATGCATCCCGTCTGGAAGCCATGATTAGTAAGTGTAATTTGTGCTACTTTTTATACATTATACCTCGTGTTTTCATTTAAAAGCATTAGCAATGAATTTTTGTGCAAAGCCAAGGAAATATGCAAAACATTTTATGAATACAAGCCAAATGCATCAATAGGTCAGGACATCACTCTGGTATATCATTCTCATTTATTCCTGGTATATCATTCTCATTTATTCCCATTTCTGCTCTCTTAAGTAATTATTTTGCTGGGATGTTCAGGTCTATTTATTTTACTAGTCTTGTCTACCTTCAAATCATATAAATACAGCATATTTTTATCAGATTAGCATGGGACTGTCATTTTCTAAAGACAGTTGGAGTGATTTTTTTGGGTAAACAACATCATTACCAGCAAATTACTGGCAGAATTCATGAGGTAATTTTGAATAGTTTGCCATATTTAAATTTCATTTTGTTTAAATACTGTTTCAATACAATGTTGACAATGCAAAGGTTAACTTGCATAACTATGCAATCATAATTTAAACACCCAATTTAAAGCCTTTTCACAAAATGTACCATGTAGAACTCCGAATCTTTCATCAAAGCATAATGTTGGAAGAGTTTAAGTCAGGGGTTATGTTTTGGGTTTGTATTTTTTTTCCCTTGATATACCTTCAAATGTCTCTTCAAATAATGCACTTGGTAGTTTTGGGAAGAAGTAGTTAAGGAGAAAAAAAAAATCAAAACCTTAAGATCTTCTTTAAAAATTCCCAGAGCAAATAATAGTCTTCAATATTTGGATATTACTGTTACTAGAAGTTGTAATCAGGATGTGCTCACAGAATGCCAAAACACATAAAATGCCATATGATTAATTGGAGATTTTGGAGTGAAATATTCACACGGTAAAAACAATGTAATATTACTGTCCTTTTTAAAATCTACCCAGTGACTCCACTGTAGATTGTTACACGTGAAGTTGTCAAGATATCAACACTTAACTATTAGCTTTTTGAACAATCTGGAATTATGAAAAAATCTAAGAGATGCAGTGGATCTAGTGGACTACAAAAGTCAGAGTCAGAATTTTTTCAATTGTAATTTTACTTTCCAGGAAGCAGACTTCAAAACAAAGTTTAAAAATTAATAGTGTGGTGAAATAATTCCTGTTTATTTTTGTGCTTTTATCACACAGATTCTAAGTAAGTTGACACACAAAGTAAGTTTTTAGTAGTTTATACATATTGTATAAGCATAGGAAGGTTTTCAGAACAAGGATAGATTAATATAACTAATCATACTGGACTTGTGAGCATCATCTCCTCCAAAATCTCTCTCTGGCAGAACTGCCAAGAGAAGTACCCCCTCAAGGCCCCATAAGTTAACGTTCCTCCCCATCCGACCCAGCCTGGTCACCTGCATGCATTAGTTTGGTACATACATGCACTGTTGTTGGAGAAGCCATTTTGCTGAGTGCTGTTGACATACTGCTTAAACACTGGAAATTGGAATGTAATTGATGAAATTTTGGCATTTTGTGTCCTCAGGGTGTTGTCTGCATAGCACTTGGACTTCCCACAGTTTTACTTATTTCAATTTGGATTGTTTTGAGTTTTCATTCCTCTAATATGGATGCTTTCACTGTATGTAGTGCTGTATTTGGCTTGAGTGATGCCAGACTAAAAGAAATTGTGTTTCTGCTTACGCGGCATTTAAAATTTTCCCTGTGTAGTTGAAATAAACTACACAAATACAATCAATTTTACCAGCGACTTTGAAGTTCTGTCTTCTTTATTTTCTAAATATTTTTCTTTATAATTTTAAAGGAAATAATAGTTCTCTGTTCCAGCTTGTATTAGAATATATACCAATTATGTTAGAAGAGAAAACCTATTTCAGATAAAAGTTAGACTGTTCTAAATTAAATATTAATGACAATTTACACGTACAATGACAGTAATCACAAGATCATGGTCCATGATATACTTAAATTAGAGTCTGAATACGACGACGATGAGATGAAGGAAGAACAATGCAATCATTAATATATTCAAATAGCAGTAAGAGTTCAAAAGTTTAAATTCAGTAGTATTTACTTTGGGACTGCTGTAACAACATCAAATATTCTGCATTTTCAAAAGTCAAAACTGCGGATTAAAAGTCTGCAAAACTGCTATATATTAAAGGGCATAATTTCTCTGCTTCCTTTAACATAACAGGCCATCAGAAATCTATGAAAACACCTTCTAGGCAAGGGAAACATTTTACAGTCCTAAAAGAATTGACATTTCTTCCTTGAAAATGTACTGTTTGGAATCTGTCTTCAGTCATGTTTCTACTCAAGAGTAAAATTCTGTAAGCAGAGTTACTTTTTACCTGGAAAATAAAACTGTATTGTGGTGGTCCCGAAAGAATCAGAGCAGTAAAAGAGACAAGGCACAACGGAAAAGGAAAGAAGAGAAGTGTTAGTGCAGAAAAAATTGTTTCAGTGGTATTGGGTTTGGATGGCTTCAAGGTAAGAGAGGCAAAGCCATGACTGTGATAAAATGAAGGGCTGAAGGACCAGAGCATACACCTACTTCTAACTCCTTTATCTAGAATCCTTTATCTAGAACTGGTCCGTCTGTGCAAAATCAAGCTGCTCTAACCACCATCAATGGGAACTGGGTAATAGTCTATCGTGATTTCAGTAGCTATTGAACAGGCAAATTAATTCTTAAGCTACTGGTGAATTTTACCAAGCACAAAATGCTACAGTTTGATGTTTACTATATGAAAACAAAGATTAAAATGATTAACATATTTCCTTTGCTTTCCTGTCACCAAGTAACTTTCTTCCATCTGGCTTTCCAGAGGGTTGCATATGTTTCTGACAGTTTTGCTGTCTAGATAGTTTCTCAGAAATCAGAGCTCTTAAGAACAAAGTCAAGCATCAAATTTCAAAGATTACCTGAGCTGTTAGCAGTGGCTGTGTGTCTTCCATATCAATTACTGTATCCTGGCGAGGTGCAGCAGAGAGCAGACTAACTGTAAGCCAAAGGTTTTATTATGGAAATATGGTGTAGGAAAAATACCTTACTAAACAGTTTCATCAGATTTAAATCCAGACAGTTACAGAAGATGTAAAATAATTCACTGGCTATATGTTTTATCCTCTAAAGAAAGCAATTTGTTGCCACTTTTTGCTAAAAACAGACCAAATATTTTTGTGCAGGATATGCAAACATTTCTCAAATATATAGAATTAAAATTAAAAGTAAGAGTAAAACTTGAAAAAATATAGTGGAAATGTCAGCATTGTATTCAGACTGTATTTGCTAGAATACTGAATCATTACTTTGGTACAAGTGCAGAGGTGATCTGCAGGTAGTTAATTTCCACGTTGATACTGAAGAGGAACTTCAGGGGATGAGCACATCAAGTCCAAGAGTGGACTTGCCTTTGCATTATGCCGTCTTATGTTTCACAGAATGTTACACTAAATACTCTCTGTTAGATGTTTTTCCTTTCAGATAACACTATCTCCAACTAAATACACAACACAAGATGTCTATTCATCAGCACAGCATGCAGAGTAAACACTGACAGTAGGTAATGCTAGTATCTCACAAGAAAGTAGAACTTATCATTTTCCAGTTTTCTACCTTTCAGCTGTGGTGCAATGTCCTGTTTAGTAGTGTAGGGGTCACAGCGAAAGCTTTCCAGTAAATCAATAGTACATTGTCCCACAATGGGCTTCCGTCCAAACGGTCTGTGGTCTATTACTTTAATAACAAGAGATGGACTGTATAACTCCTCTTTTGGCAAAAGCTAAAAATAGAAGGTTAGAGGTTTTTTACAATGCAAACAGAAGAAAGTATAAAGATTTCCCCCCTAAATCAGAGCTGTTACTTCATTTATTTAATATTGAACTACTATGTTTTATGGCTGTATGGTGAATGAAAACTTCTAATTTTATGAGTCAGTAAAAGTCAGTAAGAATAATTTTAATTGCCCCAAATCTTGAGTTTTCTTTATTCTTGCACAGCTCCCATCCTAGCAATATGAAAGTAGCCAAACATCTACAGGTAAATTGATGCCTTTTCAAATAAAAAAAAATTATATCCTGCACTGGATTGTGCATATAAAATCATGCAACTTACCCGTGACTGTATAAACATGTTTACATGATCTTTATTACAATTTTCAGGGTCACAAATTGCTTATGATAAATCAAAAAAGGATGTGTGAGTTTTTCTACTCAGAACAAATCCTTGAACTTTAATATTATGGAGCAACTTATTTTGCTATAGATAGGTGGTATAGAGGTCTTTGTAACGTACAACTTTCATGAAGAGAACGGAAGATGGAAAATTCGGTGTCTTTTTGAGGTTTTTGATCACCACAGATTCCACCCTTTCACCTCCACACTCCACAATAAGACTTGGAGACATAACAGGTGCTAGTTGGTAGTTTTTCATGTTTCGCAGCCCCCAGGCCAAAATCTGTAAAATAAAATCCAATATAAGCAAAAGTGGGAAGGGATATCAATACACTTAATATAATACTCAAAAAGTAGGCAAGAAGAAATGAAGTTTTTCAATAATAAAATGTGTCTGGCAAAATATTTCACAGTTCTGGTTCTAGGAAAATTAGTGGAAACAGTGAAATTCAAAACCACTTAAAGAACAGAGTATTTCTCATCATGAATTTTTTTGTTTTCTTTAAGTACCTAGACAAGCCTCCTGTCTAGAGGATGAGAAGACTGTACTTGTACTCAGTTAAGAGTAACCATACCTCAACAGCAGTGAGCTGAACTACCGGTCTGATTCCTTGAGGGACCATGTAAAGCTTTGGCGCCCTTTGTGATGGAAGAATTGGAAGGTTGGTACCAGCCTATTAAGACACAAACATGAGTATTAGTTTCTCCCATTTTCCTTAGATGAAATACCTTGCAAGTGTTAAGACAATTCTTCACATAATGTCTCACCGTGAAAGATTATATACTGTATCTTATTATATTACACACACAAAAAAGAGAAATATATACCTTGTCTCTCAAAATAAGCTCTGCAGCAAAAAGAATGTCTCCACTAGCTTTGCCATTATTTGTTACAGGATACCAGAGCAGTTTTGGTGTGATGTCCTCTTCTGGGATTAACTTGACCATGGGGGAACAAACACTTCTTCCAAGGAATTCATCTTTACCCTGCAATAGAAAACAGCAATAACAGCCATTAATGTCTTGTCAACTAATATAAATAAATAAAAAAGCAATCAGGGTAAACAGATTTCACCTACCACTTGGTCACTGTCAAAAAGTTCAATAACAACATTAGGTGGGTTTTGGGCTACTGACTGTGGGTCCCCATAGATCTCAATTTCATTAAATATGAGAGTTTGGTCCCATGTAGGATTTAGAGTCGAATGAATGATCTCAGTTGTTTTGCTTTGATGGAGGAAAGAAATATGAGCATACGGATCTGAAATATCATACAAAGATTGAAAGCACAGAGTTACAGACAAACAAAACCACATCAATAAGGCACACAATCACAATTTTTATCAAATGTAATATGTTATTTTTCTACTGTTGTTATCAGTTCTATAAGCCATTCTATGTAAAACAAAAATGAACACATATACGTAATTTACATTTAATAGACCAATTTCCATTTGATTACTAAATCACTTCCTTCATACAAGGCTTAACAGAATAATAAATGAAAATGATAAAATATCTTGCAAAGCAGAAAGATAACCAGAAAACTAAAATGAAACACTGTTTATACTAATCTTGTCTTAAATCTTGTCCATAGAAACTCTTTTTTTTTGTCTCCACTGATATAATGGAGAAATAATTCTAGTTCTGACTAGTTGCCAAACAACAAATTCTCCCAGGCTATATTGCTCAGATCATGGTTAAGTTTCAAACATGCTTATTTATAGCAACCTCTTCTCATGAACCAGCTGAATGATAGTAGTCTAGGCCCAGTATTTGGCAGGCCTTTAAATCATCAAGAGCTCTGTATAAGGTATCTGATGATGGTCATTAATGTTTCCTGTACAAATTGCAATTACTAAGGACTAAAGGCAATTTTAAATCTTATCTTTAGGTCAGTTCCAGTAGATTCTGACAGGGTACATGATCAGAGTTTCACAAAATTTGGCTAATTCTTCAAACAAATTTTAGAGGAAAATAAAATGTAGATGAGCTCGTTTATGTATGAGTGCATCTGAGGTGCCTGTCCTGAATTATACATATGCAATTCAGAGGCATTTGTAATTGTTTCTTTGCATTGCTTTTAAGTGCTGCATATTGAAATAAGACCAAATACATGTAGGCAGCAGGCAGGAGGGTACAAACCCCTTCTCATTTCAGAAAATAGCACTAAAATTTGTAAAGCATTGCATCTTCTGTAACAAAGGCATTACATTTAATTACAGGAAGAAAAAGAAAGAATGCAAATGGAGGGTTATGGAGAAAGAAAATTCATTTCAGCTTTGCCTTTTGCTGAACTTCCTTAAAGGAAGTGTAAAGTCATAATCTTACACAATCTAAATTCAATTTGCTCTGTGCCTTTCAGTGAAATTTTGATTTGACTTAGCAAAACTTGAAAGCTGGGTATTAGCCTGATTACAAAGATGCCAGATGGACACAATACTGTTGGAATAACTAAGAGCTGGATATAAATGGGCAAGAAGTACACATGTATAAACACATAAATAAAAGACATGCTTATCAGTAAGGTACAGTGTAGTTTTCTACACGTTCATGTCCAATCAGTTAATAAAAGACATTGAACACTGAGAGGCAGTTGATGACATAAGCGATGAAGAAATCATCCACCTTTCTTCATCCTTGCTTTTGTGCAAGCTTCCTGCAGGAAAAAACTGCATGTAGACTTTCGTTAGAAGAAGAGTCCAAGGCAAAAGGAAGGTCCTGGTCATGGGAAATTCAGACCTTATCTGAAATCCCATTCCCTCGCTGAGAATTCGCTGGCAGCAGCTGGTACAGGACATAACAGAGCACTTTGTTTGCAGCAGCCTCTGGGGCAGTAGTAACCAAATTCAGATCGTATGTAATAAAGCTGAGACTTTCTTTATGGCATAGTTTCAGTAGCTGGGACCTATGCACAGACCTTAAAGAGTTAAGATATTCTACGTCCAAATAAATCAAGCTACTAGTTCATGGCAAAAGTGGGTTTTCTGCACCTTTAGCAGCATTTTTCCATACCTGAAAAACTGTCTTTGTCTAAAGCCATGAGGTTTCTTGCCTGGTAGATGTAACAGCGGAGGTGGTAAGTATATACTCCTGTATCAAATAAATAAAACCAGTTCAACTGCATTATACAGGCTTCTTTTCTGTAATGAAGATATTTTGAGTTTATACAAATGCCTTACACATTTTAACACAAGCATTGTAGTAACATTTTTGCTTTTCACATGATGAGTGTATTAATACCAGTGAGCTAGCACCTGAGAACATTTGTTCCAACATAAGGCAGAAATGAAAAAAAAAATCACTAATGTTATTTGGGCTTTTTTCATGATCATCTAAAAATCTTTCTATTCAAAAATTTCTGTTTGAAACAGTGTGATAATCTAGCTCATCCAAAGACAATCAAGAACTGGGCACTCCTGTGCTTAATTTAAATATTCACTACAGCACCTCCAAGGTCCTGGGTGTTTCACATTTTTAGCTCTTAGCTCTACAAAGTTATTCCAATTGCAACTCTGTCTCTTTGGTTAGAAGATTTAAAAAAATAAATCACTGCAGGTAAGGTGGAATAGCTTAAAAAGAAGATGTGAGTGGCCCAAAGCATGGGGCTAAGTTACTACAGCTTTGCTTGAAAAGATGTCAGGTCTAACCCTTTCAGCCCTTGAAAAAATCTGAGCCACTACACAGCCTCATTGAGCTGAAACCTCTGACCCCTGGCAAGAAAAAAGTGCCATTTTCCTACAACTGTGGTCATTATTAAAAAGAAACTTCAGCAATGTTCCCTGGGTTCTGAAATATTTAAGATTTAGACATCCATTCCCAGTAGGTTGATCAAGTTCTCCAGAGTTCAAATAAAGACAAGTGTTCCAGTCAGAGCTCCTCAAAAAGGATGTTAAGTCACAGGATTGGCCTCTACTCCTGTTAACTAGCACTGGTGGCTCCCATCTCAACATCCCTGCTTTTGTGATTCACATTACAGTGATTACAAAGCATTTACAACCAATCCAGGTTGGCAAAGTTACAGTGTTGTTCACTTTGCCAACTCAGCTATATGGTACTGCTTCTTCTGGGCCAGGCATTGTTGGATCCTGCACTGAGCTGGTGAAGTGGCCTGAACCAACAAAAAAATTAAATTTAGCCTTAAAATTCCTGTCCCATACACGTTTTAAAAATACCTGTGTGACAGTGGACTGAAATACCAAAATGACTAACCGTAATTTTTCTTTAATAATTTAAATAGGGTCCAATCAAGGGTCTGATAGTAATTACTACAGAAGGCATGTAAATCCAGAATTAAACCACAAAGAATTATGATTCTGTTGGGAGACCAAAATGGAACAGACAAGATTTCTGAGAAAGGAATTTTTAAAGAACCTACTGTCAAAATAGCAGGAAACCATTGGTGTATTGGCACCAAACACCTTTGTAGCTGACTCCTTGGTTTTGTCTGAACTCTTCCCTTCTCCATCATCGACACTATTGTCTGCTCCCTGAAGTTAGATAGAGAAAAAAGTTAATGAGTATTTACAAACACAGAAGGAACTTGATAGAAATGGACTGTGCGTGGGAATTTATGGGTTTCCATCTCTCCTCCAGGACAAGGAGAAATTTACTTCTGTGAGCAAATGTGCTTTACAAGATGTTTACTCATGTCCAGAGGTCATTTCCTGTTTCCAATTGAAGCTGTGCAGAAATCACATGCAATCATTTCATCTTACTTCCAGAATTTCTTATTTCTGGAGATGTACTAGCTACCTATCAGCTCGTACTGGAGGAAAGGTCAGAGGTCTTCTGCACTGTGCTGTGGCAGAGAACTGCTCTAAGGCTTCATCCCAGCACTAGTGCAGGAACTACAGCTGTAAGCAAAACTGAAATAGGAATTATTAAACTCAGAGCAACCAAATCAAGTGGAGATAGAAAATGCCATCAGTGAATCGTTCGTCAACATTTGATGCAAAAAAGAGAAACAAACCAAGAAAAAAGTGCAAAGTTTTGTTAATGCTATACACTCAGAATCAAATTATATATTTTATAAAAACAAAGGAGCCTTCTTACATTATTTGCTGCAGTTTGTATTCTGGTAAATAGAAGTTATTTGTGAAGCTGTGTTAACCTGAAAACTTGAGCAATAATTGCATTCTGCTCATCTATCTGTGTCATATGAAATTCTGGCTTCTCCACTTTCTTTTCTTGTGGTTTTTTTCGCTATCTTTTCTTGTGTTTGGTTGTTTATACAAGAAAATATTCACGAGGGCCAGCTTCTTCCATGCTTGTTGTTTCTTGTACTGATGTTAAAACATCTAAATTACATGCATGAGAAGCTTGAACTACCTTTTCACTTTACTTACAGGAGGCTCATCTAGTAATTTGGCCTTTTGAGCTAAATCTCACATAATGCAATAACAAAAATAATTTGAAAAATAAAGTAATAAGTAAGATTTTAAAAATATAAAACACAAATTATATATAGTGTGATATATAATACTGTATACGTAATAAAAATATTAAAAATTAGTAATAATACAAAAATCTCTACCCCAACTTTAATGGTCCCTTTCAGACTCAACAATTTAAACAATATACACTGTATCAGTTTCTCAGTTACATATTAGTTTAACAATTCTGGGGCTAAAATGGCTGATATATTTGTTTACTTACTGCAAATTAACAGATTGACCTTTGAAAGACATTTTTGACACTCTTTCCCTTACCAAAGCACCTTCAAGTTTAAAGATAGCTGCAGCACCATGTGTCTCTGAGGGAGCCATTTTTCGTCTCCATCGTCTTCGACGGAAAGTATCAGAACTGCGTTGTTCCCAGTGAAATTTCCAGCCAATCAAGGAAGCATATTCCCATCCTTCCTGATCTTCATATGATGACCTTCCCTAGAAGATATAAATTCTCGTTATCCACAGTGTTGTGTGACTGTAGTGAAAAAAAGCAGCATTTGCTCTGGCAGGCCTAAAACCCCCTCATAAACCAAAGCTAGAACATCAATGTAGAAAAAGATAAAGAAAGGAAATATAATGAAAACATAAACGGTTGTTTGAGATTTTTTTTTTGTTGGTATTACATTTTTTCTTTACTCAGGTAATGAGTAATCTCATGCATATCTTTTAAAAAAACCCAAAACCTCAAACTGTTACAATGTGCAAGTCCCTGACTGGATCTCTCTTTTCTTACCCTTCCTGCTGTCACTCCTTCAGACAGTTCCCTCCTACGTTTCCGCACCAGTCTTCGTCGTCGATGCGTGTGGTACATTTTCTCTGCAGCAACCCATGACTTGGGTTTAGTGTCTGGAGGAATAGTAATTCCATATTCCCATCCTGAAACAGAATTGATGGGTTGGTATATTTTCAGAAATACAAGCGAGATACAAAGTAAAAAATCATGGGGAATAGAGTGACTGTACCTACAGAGGATGAAGCTTTTTCACACAAGACTATTCAGCATTGCAGACCCTTATAGCCACTGACGACATTTTATAGAGATGCTGTGTTGTAATACATGTGACAATAAAAATCTCAACATTAAAACAGATACAATAAATTTCAAGTTCTTTTCTTCATATTCTTGTTTTCTCAGATGTTGATATCACATTTTCATACTTCACTGCAAGAAAAACTAACCCTTAATTTTAAATAAGAGTCAAATGTTCCGTGCACTCTTCTAACTTCAGCAGCTTTTCATTTAAAGGAGCACCAACTACATGAACTCTGACCATAGAACTTTAAGAACTGGTAAACCTGTTACTGTATTTTTGTCTACGTATAAGTCAGTTGCCAAGTATGTAAGACTCAGAATTTAATTTAAGTTCATCTCATTAAAAACTTACTGCAGACTTCTACCAGAAGTTCCAATTAAGACAGATATCAGTACTCTAAGATAAATACAAGATTTCTTTTTCTACTGTAATAGCCAGCTATTTTTTATTTAAAAGCAGTAACTATTCGAGAATTTTCATCTGGTTTAGAACACAATAAAAATTCCTTATAGTTTTGCAAAATTCTGGGTTTTCCAGTATCTCCCATGATCTTCCTTTTTTTTAAAAAAAAAATTTATTTTGTTTTCAAACCATCAACTCTATGTCCTGTACATACTTTGCTATGAGACACTGATTACTTTTTCCTATTGCTGTAGAATCCAAATTATGGTCTTGTGAGGTTGTTTATACCACAACTTTCTAAGCTGACAACAGTAATAAGCATATTAGGATTTTCTAACCTGACCATGTTAGTAGTACATATAGTCTGAAAATCTCTGCCTAGCAGCACCTGACTCTTCACAGAAAGATTCTGAAGTCTTTTTCATTTCAGAATTGCCTAATAACCAACCTTTCATCCTGATCAGTCCTGCATGGCTCCTTTCCCACAAATTCAGTGCCGCTATTCTGCTCTCAGCAGTATAGGAACCCTTCCCAGACTTGTGTGGTGTATGACCAACACAAACAGGTTCCCCACATCCTTTAGTCCCCAGACCTCCTGATTCACTTTGTAGCATTATTTGGTGGCTCATCCTGTGGCTAAAGGTTCATAGGTGAATTACCAGACAGATCCAAACCTGTCTTTGCCATATATTCTTGGTGCAATTACAAGGGTTTCAGGTCTCAAGCTTCTGACTTCTCTAAAAACCCCTAAACTGCTGCTACTAATCCATTAAAATGGAAACAGAAACATGCAGACAGTGAACACTTTCTCAATGTCATATTATCTGATTCCTTAAGCAACTTTATCCAAATACTTCCTTGGTATTTTTCCATAGGGCAACCACCATCATGTCCAGAATATTGCTAGTTTTGACATGTGTCCTCCTTCATTATGAACTACAGCAGATTGTCCTAATAATCAGCAGATAAACAGTAAATCTTACCATGTTCATCCACTGCTCGATTTAAATCGGATTTCCAAGCATCATCTTCCCACACCCATCCAAAAGGACATGTGAATTCACGTGGGGGTGGGGCTTTTTCTCCATTCTTTTATGTAAGGAAAATATAACAGTTTTGTGCATTAGTAGAGTAAATACACCGTGTAGCAGAACATAGTGCTCCTTCCCTTAAACCTTTACTTATCCAGTGAAAAATTTAAGTCTCACCACATCTGTGAAACTCTCCTCAGATGCTTTCCATTCCCCTCCAGGATAGCGACTCTCATTTTCATATACTTCATCAGTAAACTCAGTATGACCAGCATCAGCTTCAGTCAACAAACTGCACGTCCAAAAAGCACAATAATAAATAAAACCTATTTTAGTTCACTGCAGAGGACATATAAAAACATAGTACAGAATGTGAACACATGGTGGTATTCTGGATTGCCCATCTATATGAAGGAAACTTAGAAAAAAACACTGAAGGAACTCCAGTAGCAGTAAGCAATAGGAGGAACGTTACTCATAAATACGAGTGACTAGCAGGAAGGTTTCACTGCTGTTTTATTCAGGATCTGCTTTCAATATGTCCTCTCGGAAGAAGAAAAAACATCATCTATTTAAGTGTAGGACATCCGGACTGTGTATAAATTATATGCATCTCTAAAGCACGTGCATCTATGTACGCACTAAAATTTGGCAATGTACTTAATTTTGTTTCCATTTATGCTGTTGACAAGGCAAGCAATCAGTTGGCTAATATTTTTCTAATTTGCAAGTAAAAGAAATAGGAGAACATTAAATCAGATAAAAGCGTTTTGCTTTCCCTTGGCGGTTCACTGTGGTTCAGAAGGCACTAAAGTGTGTTCCACACTGCCATTTGCTGGCCAAATCGAGCCACAGACCATCTCCCAGTGGAAGCAGCTGCATGGCAAAAATATGCATTTCAACAGGAAGGGATTTTCCATTATCTGAGAAAATATCTCCATGTTACTGCTTTTCTTCATGTCGTATTATTCATAAAAACTATTAATTTAATAGAAACAAAATCCCATCCATTCATACCTAAAACTGATACAATTTTAAAATGGATCAAATACTAGCACATATTTTTCCCTGCAGTTTTTCTATAGCAACAGTTCTGTATCTTTTTTGCCATCAGAACACAAGAATTTAAAATAGGCCAAATATTTTCTTTTAGGAAGAAAGAAAACAGTCTCTTTCTCATGCTGGCATTTGTTTACGAAACAAATAATGTACCCAGTCTGGTTTAAAGTGTGGCAACACAGTCAGACCGGCACAACTCCAGAGCTGAAAACATCTGGCAGAGCAAGGCTGAACCTGTTAGAGCTGAGGAAGGAGTGACACTTCACAAATTTGGTCTGCCAGGGGAGGAGCTGTCACATGGCACCACAGCCTTCTACTGAGAACAACGCCTGCCTTGAGTCAGTTTGATAAATAACCTGTCAGTTGTTTAGCAATGGCAATGGAACTTTTCAACATTTAATGAAATAAACACAAAAAAACCATCCAGTGTTTGTGAATGCCCATGCAGATGCTGTAATGGTGTCGCTACAGCATGAACTGCAGATTTATACCGGATGCCAGGGTTAACTTTCTATCTAGGGAAGATCCACCAATCCAAGGGTCTTCTCTGAAAGCATCACAGCAGGATCTGTGAATCTCACACAGACACATGTAAACCTTGTAGTAGCTTCCTAGGCATGAAATACTATTATTATCCCTTTTTAAAAGATGAAGCACTGAGACCCAGAGAATATAAGCAATATAGCCATCATAACAGGAGAACTGCAAAACCATAAGCTAGTTCTTAGAAATGGATGCTTTCTTTCTGTTGCCTGTTTTATTTTACTTTTTAAAAAGGTAATGTTAATTTTATCACTATTAACTAGCCTTGACTATTAGCTGGTTTTTGCTGTCCTGGAACATTCTGCTTAAAATCTCTTTCTCATCCAAGAAAACAGAGAAGAGCTTTTACTTAACACCACAAACACCTTTATTCCTACCTGCATAAAATTAAAAAAATCTGACCTTCTTTCAGGATCAACCATCCATTCTCCTTCCCAGTCCCAGCCCTTTGGGGGTAGAAAGTACTCTCTTTTCAGTTTGATTTTTCCTGTAACATCGGAAAACTTGTGGCGACCAACAAGTCCTGAGGTACCCCACTTTCCAAAAAGCAGAGCCTGATTTTCATACTGTGTGGGAAGAAAGCAAAAATACAATTATTACTTAGGAATAAGAAACAGCAGTTAGGGGGAAAATAGATATATATTTATGTAACTATTACAACTGAAGCATTTTACTATAAATTTACTTCCTCTGAAATTAAGTACTCCCTTCCCACATTACTCTGCAATGTCATCATTAACTTCTTTCTTTCATTTTCTTTTGTGCTGCCTGGTAAACAATCTTCTCAATGTAATGCCTCCCTACAACTACAGTAAAATTTTCTCAAAATTAAAGCTCTGTTAAATAAAATTCTGTTACATTATTCAAAAAATTTCCTTCTGTTCCCTAAATGCATGATTGTCGTTCTTTTCCATCTCAAATCTCCTCCTATTTAAAATCTTTTATTTTGTAATATGTGTAACTGAATTAAAATCTTATCATAGTAGCTACCAGGGGCATGATTCTGATGTCAGCCCAGTTATATAGTCTATCTCCTCTCCTTGGATTATTAGTAGTTTATGATGGTCTTGAGTTTTCTGCTTTTATTCCTGTAAAATTGCTGGATTGCTGAAGACCAACAAATGAGATATTCAATAGCCTCTTAAACTGTATACTTAAATAATGGCTTTGAAAACCCATTGCTTTAAATGACTTAGTGCAGCACTACTAAATATTTAAGCACAGGTGCAATGCTGACACCACTGGAAAAATGTCTTTTTATTACCTATTTTACTGATACTGGGTTGTACGCACCATTAGGTGATGTGGCATATAAAACACACCTGCTACTTACCATTTCCATCCAAAACCTCTATTATATGCTGTGGGACTATTTCAAGCATTTGTATTCTGAATTTTTTAACTCTTCTCATCAAAATGTTATCGTATTATAGCCTTTTGTCAGCAACGGTAAATTTTCCACTGCTACAAAAGAACCATTATTAAGCAAAACCACCTGTATCCAAGTATAATTTGTAGAAGTGAAGAAGCAATTTAAAAAAAAAACAAAACGTTATTCACATGCCAAAACATAATGGTTTAGATCTCAATCTTAATTACACTGATAAAAATCTAAAATAAATGTATTTGAAATCACTGGAGTTAACCAGATTTGTACCTGACTAACCAGTTCAGAATCTGGTCTGCTGAAGTTCATCTGGGTAGGCACAATGGACTCGATCATTAATTGCCATGAATGGGGTCTACTTGTTCCTTATCATAAATACTACTCTCTCTTTCTGGCCGGCATGCAAAGAAGTTCAAAAGAGCTCCAACTGCATTGAATTCCCAACACTCATATCCAAGTTTAAAGTAAGAAAGCAATGATGGACATACCATTTCTGCAAAAACACTGAATGTTCCCTCTGCAAAGCTATTAAACTTCTTTTCAACTGCACTGAGCCCCAGCCAAATGTTAATTCGCAATTCTGCAGGCATTTTGACATCTTTCGTCTTGTCCTGTGGGTACTGGCACACAAACAAAAATGTTTTTTCTTTGTTACATTATGCAGGTATTGTAGCTTTCAGTAAAATATATACAATAACAAAGAGATATGAGTAACAATACATATTTATTTATCTCTTCCTGTACTGCTTTTTCTCAAAAGCCAGTAATAAGTAGTTCAGGAGGAAAACATACTTTAAATGATACCCGCCTAGGGCATGTAAAAACCAAGCACACCAACAGTAGTATCATCCCTGATCCTGTATATTCTCTCCCAAGTTTCATACAGCAGTGAGTTTTTAGTCTTGACAATCACTTAAAACTTCAGTGCTGATATTTGATTTTCTTGTTGGGACACTGGAAATGCAGAGGTTAGCAAGGATGGTTCAATAAATGCAGAATCAATGGGGGTTTGCATAAAACCATGAAGATACAGGCTTGTCTGCATTGAAGCATTCATCAGTGTAACTACTAGTAAAATGACAAACTCTGTAAGTGCTACTTATGGAGTAGCACTGTTTTACAGTCAGATTGCTATTTTCTGGTAAAGTTTATTTCAGCTGAATACAATATCAACTTAAATGGAGAAAGGCATTCCCATTCAAGAGTACGACTCCGTTCAGAGAGACAGCTTCTGGGTGCAGACATGCTCTATTGCCTGCAGAAAACCATCCAAAACTTTGAAGAGAGGATTTTGGAACTTCTCAGACTTACACTTATTATTCCCTCTGAAAGCTTCCATTCATGTAGAATCCCAAAATACCAACTCCAGTAATACTTTAGAAGTTCTACCACAGTTTTGAGCTCTTTTAGAAAAGTCTCAAAGATAGGGGGCAATACTGGTTCCAACTGGCTTATGACAGACTTAAAACTTCTGTGATACTTTGAAGAAGCTGTATGCAGCTGGCTTTTAATCTGTCCTGAATCTGACACCTCACTGTTCATAGTTTTTTTGCACGTTTCACACTCATGTCAGAAGGCATCTCAATTTAAGGAGTTAATTATTTTTTAAGCAGAAAAAAAGTACCTTTAAGAAGATTGTTTGGGTCTTTCCACAGTATTTACCAGATGATTCGGGGCTTGTTGTGGAGTACAGCACTTGGTGTGCAGGAACACGAGCATATGCCAGTCTTTTCTCCCCTCGGATCATCCATATGATTACATCTGGCATACTGTTTTGAGGCTGCAGATAATTGGTGGGGAAAGGAGAGTTAAGAAGAGTAATTAATAGAACAATAAACTAATCTAGATCTTAGAAAAGAGAATGATAAATAAGGGTTTAAGTCAAAAGATTTATCATTTAGAATCAAGAATCACCACAAACTTATGATAAATAGAGGGAATGGTTTTATTTTGCAAGTAAAGCAATGCATAGGTCTGAAAGAATCATAAAAATACCATTAAGATTTTTGGAAAGCAAGTAAGTTTTATTAAAAAAACAATCCTTACATCTTTTATAAATTTTTCTGGAGACATTTTGTATCTCTATTCCCTTACGGCGATGATAGCGACTGATGCCATATGCTGATGCTTTGGATTGACCTGCTACATATTAAAGTGCTTGTGATGCTTCCATGTTAAGGGTATGTCTTTGTAAGACTTTTAGCCGAAGACAAAAACCACCTATTACCTTTTTGGAGTTCTGTGCCCACCTTTGTGAGCTCCCTGCAAGTCTGGCCAATTAACTGCTCTTTTTTTTCTTTCTAATCAGTAGCTTTACAGAGCAGAAGCAACATATTAAAAATAAAACTATTTCTAAAAAGTTGTGAAAAGCAATTACAAGAGAGCCAAGATGAAAACAGAAAAAATTGCTGAAAATCAAAAAAAAAATCCACAGAAAGAGATTTAACTCTGTTAGAAGTTGATTACTACGGCTAACAAGCTGTGGAAATCCAACATATACCCTGCAGCCCCTGAACCAGAAAAGTGACTTGCAACTCTGGAAGAAAGGAAAGGACAAAATACAGCCACTTAAACAGAATAGGGTCTATTCTACCAATCACAGAGTGATTATTACCCAACACACATTCTCAGTGAGAACAGGTAACACGTGAGTTTTGTTTAAGTAAATTGCAGTTACAGAGGTGAACATGTTTACTTTCACAGCACCTAAAATTACTCTTCTATGGAGAGTGGATATTGCTTGATTAGCAGTGAACTTTACACCCATTTGTGTTAGACAGGTATTGCTAAACTAACCAGTATTGCTAAACCAATCACCAGTACTGTGCAGCACTAACCTCTTCACTCAGCTGCAGTAATCTATCCAACCAATCTTCAATTTCTGTCAGAGTGGCTTTCACATCAGTAGCTTCACTTCTCATCCTTGCTGCTGCTTCTCCAATCTGTTTGAGAGACTTGAGGCGCAGTTTTTCTATCTGAGTGTCAAGGACTGTAATATTAGATTTGCCTTCTATGAGGGGAAATGGTTTACTGAAAAGAGAATATTTGTTATGGTTAATAAACTAAGTGGATTTTATTTAACTACACTCTAAATGCAGACATGGAAACAGTGGCAATGGATTGAGTGCCCTCATTTCTTGTGATTGAAAACCACTGGAACAGTGCTTTTGCATCTATTTCTTCAGAGATTTCTACCTGACAAGGTGTTTCTAGTAAGCAAGGGAAAGGCTGGACTTAAATAACAAGCATCAAGGTAGAACACCTTTGCTTTAATGTAATTGCTGCCAGTCAAACCAAGGAAAATCCATTTCTCTAAAAAATTCTTGTCTCAACATGTACATCTCAAAAATGAAATCAGTGCCTTCAGACCGAGATGAGGTTTCTTTCCTTCACTGGAAACTGTATATTCTCAAAAACTCAATATACAAATACGGCTTGTGTCTACGACTAGACTTATCTAACCCTCTGGCAGGAAAACATCAAAGAAGTCTAAAAGAAATCCATGACACAGAACTTCTGAGTCACCAGAGGGCAGAGTAACTATTCAGTGCAACCAAGAAATCCTAGAACATCCTGAGTTAGAAGGGATTCTCAAGGATCACTGAGCCCTGGCTATGCACAGGACAACCCCAAAAAAATCACACCACGTGTCTGACAGTGCTGCCCAATTCTGTAGGAAAAATGAGCTTCTTTGAGTTAGAGAAGGTTTGAGGAAAGGCAGTTTTTCAAAGACCAATGACTGCATCCCTTTAACAGAGTTCATTAAAACATCTTTAATATGATACTTTAGAAAAAGTTTAAAAATTTTCAAAGACACTGCCTAGTTTGAAAAGACTGACTCTTCTTTGACCTACATTTAATGACATGCTATGGACTTCTAAGGGGTTTGATTCTGTAAAACCTTGATAGTGACTATAGTGCCTTCCACTACAGTTAATTCTACTAATCTGAATGCAAGGGCTGTCTGCCATGGGAGCTACTTAGACATGAATCAAATGTATCAGATCAGAACTTCCAGAAAGTCACATCATTTTAGGTTTAAGTAGCACACTGAAAACTGTCTCAAACTCCGAACTCATTTAAACCTTAGCACAGCAAGGAAAAATCTTCTATGAATTCAACACAGGGAACTATGTCTTTGACAGAGGTTTTTTGAGTTTGCTGAAAAAAACCCCAAAAAAAGCATTGTATCCCAAGAGCAACAGGAAGTTCATCTGGTGGATGTATCTAAGTGCTATTACTCCATAATTGTTGAGTGGTATTTTATTAAATAATGGTCTGAATTAATAACAGTGCAAGTACGTGTCAGGATGATGAACTGACCTGAAGTTTCCACATTCACTAGATGACTCCATGTGACAATAGTTTGCCCTTCAGAGTTTACTTTCCTCAAGTTTGTCAGTCCTTTCTCTCTGCTTTCTTTCAGATCACAGCATTCTATGAAGTTACTAGTTTATATTTTTACGTAAGCTTTCTAGCATGTAATTCTTTGCTAATATATACTGACCTCCACTGTTTGTTTTTTCCTCTGCTTACTTTTATATTGGCTCTACAGCTTGATGAATTTGTTCTCTCATTTCATGTTCTTTATTTTCTCTTATGGATAATAACTGTTCTGTCATTTTCCGTTTCCTTTTCCTGTGCTGTTTTATCACCCACTTGTTTACTCTCCCCATCTCAATATCTCCTTTTTTAATGTCTCTTTCTCATACAATTCCTTCCTCTCTATTTAGAATTTATTCTCTTTCAAAACTCTAAATGCTGACTCCTGTTGCCTTCTCTGAGCACTCCCATACATACAGACATGTTGACTAGAGGCTTATTCAAAAATACGATCCTTATGGCCCTTAATCTCTGCATACATTTTGACTTTTTTATTTTGGGCTTACCAGTAAATTACTAGACTTTCTTCTCTCTTCAGTTTCAGGAATAACATTAAAACATGGGTAAACCAAAGGTACGTGAGGAATTCTAAAGAAGGGAGGATGGAAGAAAGGCAGCAGAGAGACCTAATATCTATTTTCAGAACAATCCTCCCTTAGATTTTTTGAAGAGATATTGTTTTATCACTGTCAGTAATAAAACTATCCTGAGATAAAGGAGAATTACACAACTAGCTGGATTATTTCATTGGCAATATCCATGATGTTTTACTACTTTCAGAGACTTTTGGAATTTCAGCTCTTAGGTCAATTCATGGTGTTAGTCAGTTTTATGGTCCTCAGAATTTGTTTTCTGACTTAGCGGAGGCAATAATGAAGATTCTGAGCAGGCCTAGAATGATAACATAAGAGATAAAAAAGGTTCTTTTACCTTATATCCTCTGTAAGTTCATCAATCAGCTTCAACCACATCTCAGCTAATCGGTTTTCAGACATTTTAGCCTGCATTCCTGATTTTAAGGTGGCTAAGTTGGATTGCTGAGGAATTTAAAAGAAAAGAATTTGCACTCATAAACTTCCATTGTGGTTTATGGTCAGTAGGAGTTTCAAGATTTTAATCTCATTTATTTGTCTGTGTAAAGGCCAAACCAAAAAAAGACTCAGATGTTTAAACTGGATTCATATTTAACAGGACTATTCAGATGTTCTTCCCCACTGTATTTAACAAAACATGCAAATAACAGTTCCACAGACTTTACATGCCCCTAACCAACAGCAAGGACTCTTCCTTCCTGTGGGAATCCCCTGCACGTTCAAGCAGGACTGTATTGCGCCTTGCTAAAATACAGGCCTATGATTAACAGTGCCATTTGTTACACTAAGTTACTTTTAATTTTGAGTAAGAAAAAAGGAGAGAAAGTATCACAAAATTTCCATAATTTGCTCAAAATGTTTGATTACACCTCTAAATCAAAATGAGTAAAAATGAGAAGACTATCAGCAAAAGAGAGATTTTAAATGTCTTACCAGTCTTTCAGCCATGCTGAGGATTACATTCACAGGGTCTAATCTATGACTTATGTCCTCCCAAAAAGAAGTCAGCGTTACAACTGGCTTTGTGTTTGCCCATGGCAAGTAGTAATAATAATTACCTGGTGTGAAACATTAGTATATAAGATTTTGAAATCGTGGCAGGAATACTTACTGTACATTGTTGCTATATTTATTTCATTTATGTACTACAAATCATTAAGAACATACAAGCTACTCCAAATTAATCTAAGAATTTGTATTTTCAAGCCACTGTAGCATCCGTTGAATGGCAAACTTTCACTTCAAATTGTTTCAAAATCCAACAGATTTTTAAAAATAAATTAGCTGTTAACATGTTGATTATTTTTTCTCATAACTTACTGACGTTGATGGCACATTAATAGAGCAGTCTGTCTTCGAAATACAATATTCAAATAATTATTTTCCAGAGTAAGTCTGACTATTTCATTTAACACACAGGAAAAAAAGAACTACTCTTTGCAGTTAATTTAAAAAAATCATAGCCAAAATATATTTTCCTGTGATCTAGCTAGTTTGGTTTTTTCTAGGCTGTGAGTTGTATGGTTTAAAAACAAGTTACTATTTTAATCTAAATCAGAATATTCAAAGTGTGTTTTTCCTACTTAATTCTTGATACCTCTAAAATAATGTGATTTCTTTTCCTTGCAAATTTTGTGCACATCTAGTGCATGGTGAAAAGATTTCACTGAATTCTCTCAAAATTTCATTAATAACCTCAGTAGGCCTTGCAGCAGGTATGCCATAAATGCAACTTCATCTCAAAGCTGTGAAGAGCCACACACTCTTTTCTGTCACATTTTCAGGAAGTGTTCAGTGCAGCTTGGGCTGACATTCCAAAGCTATAAATAACCTCCAAAAGACAATTTTAGAGTATTTAATCCCCAAACCAGAGCATCCTTACCATCAAAAACAGCGCGACTGTACTGAGTAGTTGATGCCAAAGGTTTACAGGTGGTGTCAAACTTGTTGCCATAGTTGCCAATGCTCACTTCGAACTGGATGGGCTCTCCCGTGTCTTGCAGCATTGTGGCAGAATGAAACACAGCAGCCAAGCAGAACTTCCGTCTGCGCTGGTACTTCTACAAAAACAACCTTTTTAGTTGCATTTCAAAACAGGATCCACAATCATAGAAAACAATATCAATCTCTTAATGGAAATAATAACTTTGATACTTCTACTATTTTCTGAGAAGAAAGCAAAAAATATAACATACATAATGAATTACTGTATTTGGTATTATAAAATGTTTCAAATTAATACTTCTTGCTACAAGCGCATAACATTTTTGTAGCCACAACTCCTCAGCCACCAATAAGCACCTCTCTTAACTTGAAGATTCAACCTTATTGTTTTGATTTTAGTGAGTTAGATCACTCTCTAAAAACAACCAGCCAAGCCACATCTCCACTACCAACAGTGACAACAGAACAAGGATTTACCTCAACAACTAGTAAGTCATCATTAGGAATCATTTCTAATTTTTTATTAACAGGCTTGCTTTCAGATATTGTGGACAGTTCAACCAGAATTCTCCCTCTATAAGCAACTCCTTCTCCCTGTAACATAAACACATATCAAATCCAGTTTTACATACTTGCCCTAAAATAGCATATTTTTTCTTTAGCTGTACAGGATTCTGGCTTCACTGAAGAGTTCTCAAAACTCCTGCAGAGGCATGGATGTACATATTGGAACAAGTGAAATAAAGCAGTTGGCTTAACTTAATGCTAGAAGTGAAAAAAGTATTTATGCATACAAGGAAAGAAGAAATACAAATGCATGCAAAGGTGCAGTTAGTGAAAATCATCAAAACCACTGCTGCTCCTTCAAAAATACCTTTAAAATGAAAACAGATAGGAGTGGAAAATACTATCACAATTCCTTATTAATCTTCAATATAAAATATTATTCAAAAACAAAGAGCAAGGGGTGTGTAATGTGAAACAAAAAACATTAAAATGAATTAATTCATTGATTAAAAGGAATTGGGTTAATTCTTTAATGAAAAACAATTAATAAAGAAACTTACCTTTCCAAAGTTTAATTCATCATACGGGTCTGGGAATCCAGTATATTCTCTTGGACTTCCATAAAAGTTTAGGTAACAAGGCCCAAATGTTGGTAAAAAGCCAACTTCAGTTTCTCCAGAGTTTACTGACAGAAGATATTACCATTATATCTTTGTTAATTACATATTAAGCCAGAAAAAACCAATTAACATTACTATCAAAGCCGTTAGAAGAAATGTTAGATATTAGTTAGGTATTAGTAATATAAGAACACTTTATTCTCTTTATGGTATTATTTATACCATATGAATTTAAAGTAATTATACCACTGGTTGTATTTGTACCTAACTTCCTTCTTCATTGTACAACATTTGTACTAAATACTACTTCACACAGCAAAAATCCCACAGAATAAAAAGAATTAATGTCCCACTCCAAATATATGGTTTTAATTTATGTGCAAGGATCATGTGCTCTTACGCTAACAGAAAACATGTTTTCTAGAAAAAAATGAAACTGAATAAAACAACATTTGCAATCACTTAAAAGCACAAGCCAGTGATCAAACTAAACATCCACACGAAAAAGATGCACACCCTAGCAGAAAAAAAGGATGAGGAACAGGTCCTTAACCTTGCAACCGAAATTGCCTGGAGTGATCCGCAGCACAGAGACGGATGCACTTATTTCTCCCAGGAAAAGAAGGCTGAGGTAAGACAGAGACAGTAAAGGGTTGTGCCTTGTGTGACTATGCCACTACTGAGTGACACAAGTGGATAGTAAAAGTGAGTGTGATGTCTTGATGTAATTTCCTGTCAACACAAAGTCACGTATAATCTGCACAATATAAAATAAAGATTTGCAGTTCTCTGTTTTCCATTTGGATACTTGCACATCCTTTCATCTGAATCAGAAACAGTTCAAATTTTGAATGAAAAAGAAATTGTTGGAATAATGTCCAATTTTTTAAAAGTTCTAATACTGAACTGCTCACATCAGACCTCAGTATGACTAAATTTAAGATACAGATACATGTTAAATTAATACATTCACTACTTACTGACGCTAATAAATTAAACAGAACATAAATTTCAAAACATATAGACAACAAAAAAACCCTCCCAAAACTGGAATAAAAAGAATTTCTTTTCTATTTTTTTTAATTTAAAGTTCAATTGCTTACTTTTAGAAGGCTAATGATCATGTACAACAGAAAGCGACTCGGAGAAATTATTTCAGCTTTTAACTTAGTATTACTTTATTAAGAAAGGAAGATAGTAAATGAAGTATTGTGTGGATGAATGTTGGTTACCTTTCAACTGCACTCCACTTGTTATTTCTCACTATTTAAATATTTACCATAAAGTCTTTAAAACTGGATGTCAACTGAGACAGTTATGGAAAAAGTCACCTCTTCAGGTAGTACCAGAATCAGATTTTATTTTCCAAATTTTGTTTATATAGCTTAGTAAGCATAAGCAAAACAGCCACTTATTATTTTAGGCAGTTATTTATTTCTGCAGGGCTCTGCAGGTGCAAATATACTTGTGATCTCATAGCTAAGTTAAAAATTACAAGCCACTGTTAGACTAAGCACTTTGTAAATAAAGCAACTACATGCTCATCTCTAACACACAGCTTGAAGCACCAGCCAAACAGAAATATTTGCAAACCAATTCCAGTGCCAAAACTGGAATTTATAGAGTTAGTTATGTTTGATACTCTTTAATCACAATGGTGAAATCTTTTAGACAAACAATTATTAAGAAACATTTTTAAGCTGATGGAGTATCTTAGGCAATACTCTTCAGTTTGGGCAATGGAACACAAAATCAGTAACAGGTGAAGATATAAACCTTCGTAAGATGAAGCCCCTGTTCCCGAAGATGAAAAATCTATATTATGAAAAGAAAAATAGTTACATGACAAGTGACAATAGCGTTTTTAAAAAACACACATCACAACGCAATCTCCTTTTAAAATAAAGTTGAAGGCCAGAGAAAAAATAAAGTTCACACGGGCTAAAATAAAGTTCATGTGGGTCATTTTGTTTTGATGCTTCTTTTTCAGCTTTGTACAACTCTCCTCCATACAAAATACAGATTTATTTTTGTCTTGAGGTGACTTAATGATGCTGTATCCCATATCCCATATCCCAAAACCACTACAATTTTTAAAACTACTTTTAAAATCTTAAGAACATTTTAAAAAACCCACTACATTTCAGGGCCCTTTAGAGTATCTACATTTACATTTACTGAGGACTATAGACTAGTCCAGTTTCACAATCCCTTAGAAGCCAGAACAGGCTTCAGGCACAGCACTAAAGAGAAGATAATAGAAATGGCTATTCCTATGTCAGTAACTCAGCAGAGAGAGAAACCAGATTAATCTCCCCAGTTACTAAGTGCCTGGGTTTGAAGTGTAAATGTGCTGTGACTCAGCTGCAGTTCAAGATACATGCTCATATGGGGAGTACAAGTGATCTCTCCAGAGCTGAATTTTCCCCAACAGCCCAACCCTTCTGTCTTGGCTTTCCCATTGCCGTTTTCTTTTCTTTTTTTTCTTGCCTAACTGGTTGTTTTCTTGCAGTTAATCAGTTTTGGGTTTTAGCTGTATGAAATTACATATCCAGCCATGTCTACTGATTGAAGCACATAAGTCAATTGTCTGCAATCATAGCAGGGCAATCAAAATCAGGGTTTACAAAGTAGGAATATGGAGCACCCATGCAATGAGATGCATTGCCTTCTTCTAGCAAGCTACTGATCAGAGCAGAGACTGACCCAAGTTCCCTCAGCATCTGAAAGCAGCACAGTAATGTTTATTTATATTTAATATATATTGTGGGAAACAGAGGCAAAAACTTCTACAAGCACTAATGAGCTCAATTTACAACCCCGGAAAAAGCTGGGGCTGATGTTATAATGAAGGTGTATAGACCTTAAGCAGAAGAATTATAAACCTATGTTTCTATAGCTGTAAGTAAAAATATGTATTGGGTGATATGGTGGAGGGTTTTTAAGTATAGTAATGTGATTTTATAGTTTAAGTTAAGAATTTCGATGTTATAATAGAAGTATATGTGTCTATGTGAGCTGGCTAGTAATTGGTTGAAAGACAAACGCATTTCAGTAAAAAGTACCAAAGGTGATAGGTTATCAAGTCAAAACAAAGTTTCGTGTTAATTGCTCACCCCAAGACAGTAACCTTGAAACTCGTGACTATCTTTCGTTGTGGTGACTTGTTACTAAACCTCATGGCCTCTGACACTGATGCCTTGTTTGTTTTTTTAAGTAATAAATCGTGAATAACCATGATAGTCCCATCTCTTTAATAAGAACTGACAGAAGACGACAAGTGGTACCTCACGCCAACAATATATAAAAAACAGAACACCAAATCTTTAATTACTGCTATTTCCATGATGATGTGGTTTAGTCATTAAAATTCTAATACTTTACTTTGAAAACTCACATAGAATGTTTTCTAGGAGCATTGCTTTGAAAACTTCAGAAACAGATAATCCTGTTGCCAGAGAATTGAGGAACTATAGATAAATATACTTTCTTAGAACACTGGTATTTGCCATTCTTTGCAACACAAGAGAAGATAGTGTGTTACACACTACTCAATCAATTACCTTCAATCTCTCCTCCAGAAGATGCAATTTTTGAGAGGCTTAAATATGTTGTTCCAACTACATCATTTTTAGTAAGTCGATCCCTACAAAAAATAAAAAAAAAAGATTTTATTTTAATATAATGCTGGTCATCACACACAGAAGCAAACTACTAGTACAGACATTTTCTATCACCTGAAATGCTTCAACATTACTAACAAAGACAGCAATGACTAGTTACAAAAGTGGCTGTAGACCATGAATAAGTCACTTGACTTTTACACTGTCATTAAGCAGTGACAGTGCTCAGTTCTCACTGCACACAATTAAAAATAATCTCATGTTACACTAATCAGATCTATTGTAAAGAAACCATAAACGTACTTAAACACTTGCTTAAATACTCTCATGCACTGTAAAAATACCTGACATCTATAGAACCAGACTTTTCTTCACTTATCATTCAGCTTCTTAAGTAATTTGGTTAAAAGTCATAACTCACCAGTCAACAATTGAAAGTTTTATTTTCTCACACATTGAGGGAAACTGAGAAAAAAAAAGCAATGAAAGTAAAATAAATCATTACTTTTCCACCTCTGTAATGTTAATGCCCTTAGTTCCAAAATAATGGTTGCTTACTACAGAAACAAGGGTAAAAAAACTGACCTTGATTTGAAGATAAATAATTTGATTCCATTCCGGATTAGCATTTTTCTCAATTATATTTGTGCAAACCTGCCAAAAATGAAATCAAATATACAACACATGAAAGATAAAACAGACAAAAAAAGTACTTACTAGCTATGATTTAGGACATATCATCATCTGACTGGAAAAATTAGGGGTAGTAGTCATTGAAGCCTGGATTAATGCTGCAATGAGCCATTGATGCTCAGTGAGTTTTCCATTGATAATTACTGTTAAAGTAATCTGCATATGCAGTATTAATTACTTTTGGAGGAAAAGAAAATATTGAAACAGTGTTTAAACATCAGATTGGAGTTACCCTACTTTTTATTTTCACTAGCTACAATTAAATGAAATTATTAAAGCTTGTTATTTCCACAAGCCACAATTTAACGTGCTTTTATCACAGCAGCAAAATGAGATGAAGGAATGACTTGACTTGACTCTATCTTTCTTTATGCAGAGTTTAGGGTAGATGAAGAATATATTGTATGGGAGAGGCTGCATTATTTGCTAGTCATGTCTTCTAAAAATCTTCTGCGCTACTGGGTGTGGCAACCTGACTATATAGCATATTAAATGACTGACAAAAAAATTGACTAGTAATGAATATAAATTGTGCAATTGTGCTCCAGATCAAATTTGGCATTCTAAGGAACACATTATTATTTAAATGTACAAATGCTGTTAATCTGTCCAGAAAGATCTGTATCACCAGTTACTAAAAGCAATCAGGAAGAACTGAAGGCAAGCAATCTGGCCAACATCAGTTCTAGCCTTTAGTCATACATTCCTTTCATTAGTCATCAGTTTTACACCCTTTCTATTGTACCTTGAAGTTTGTCATTTTACAAAGTGAATTTTATTTTTTCATTTTTTTTATTTCCATAATTCCATTAAACTTAAAAACTCATATTAGCATATGAAATCTGTTCTCAGGACTACAATTAGAATACAAAAGTACGGATATTTACTAAATTACCTTTTTCCCAGCAAAAGAAACTTCTACAAATGGATCTACGAGGTTTTTCTTGTCTGCTTCTCCTCCAAATATTTCCTTGACAGTTTGCGCAAAAGCATCATCCACTGGAGAGGTGTCAAAGATTAAATTATGGTGGTTGCTTATTATTATTATTATTATTGCTACTAAATAATAAATTGCCCATTGCAATCTTACCAAAATCAACCAGCTTACAGATCTAGGAAGGGTAAAATCTAACCTGATAAACAAAATTCTGAAGTGTTGCAGGTAAAAATTGAGAATTTTGGCTTAGGAGCAATTTTAAGAATATAGATTTTTCAAACGTCATAAGAAGTGCTGATGTCCTCCTGAATTTAAAGGCATCACTGTATTTGAAAAATATTATACACGTATTTGAAGACATTGCCATTTGTTGGCACAGATAGAGGAGAGAAAATATGCTAGTAAGGGATAAAAAGCCACCTATATTCTATTCTTAACAGCTGACACAAATAACTATTTCTAATGGTAAACAAACATCAGCGGACAAGTAGGGAGAAGCTACATACTTTGTGGAATGTCCTCAGCTCTGTAGATTTTGAGAAGGAAAGTGACCCATCGAAGTGCAATCCCAGCAGGTAATAAAAGATTGCTCTCCACATCATCACTTTCATTATCTCTTTCCCTTTTTTCAACCTGTTGGGGGATACAGTTGTAGACAAGAAAGACAGGGCAATGTACAGAATTAGAATTAAGGTGATTAGCTAAACTGCTGCCCACAACATTCTTTATGCAGAAGACTATAGTCAGTTTCATTATGAAGAATGAGACTGTATCAAATTATCCAGCCACAAAAATTTAATTCTAGCTACATTATTTCACTTTCAGTTTTATCTCTTAAGTACTCAATTGCAGGAGCCTATTATAATCACACTTTCAAAATCATCATCATCAGACAATGATGATTTTGGCACATGTACAATGCCAACTTTATGCAAATTTCATACTCATCTCAAGATAAGGCATCTTACTACAATTAGAAAAGGCTTACAAGTCTGATATAACTTACCAGAACTTACTGCTTCCTCATTTAAAAATAAACACACCACAAATAACTAGACATATCCTTGTGATTTCAAGAATCATGAGGATAGCAGAGAGGAACAGTTACTACAGAACTAAAAGGAAATCTGCCATGGTTCTGAGGACCACATTATATTTAACTAAGGAGTACCAGGATGCAAAAATATCAGACAGGAAGAAAAGCAGAACTTAAACTACAGGCAATGGTCAGGAAAGAAAAGCATTACAAGAAAAAACTGCCCGTTTTCACCTTGACAGAACAGCAGACAGTGAAGGATTGGATTGTTAAAACTACCTACTGCTTTCATATGCATCAAATTACTTGTCCCCAACTTGTAATTATTCAGGAGTCTGATTGCCACCAGGAAAAATCTGGAGCTTTCTGGTACTCGGGTTTCTCTATGGGCTTGTCCATGTTTTGTAGTAGTGGAGACATTCCTGACTTAGTCCTGGAACCGGCACCAGTGTTACTCTGCCTGCTTAGCTGTGCTAAGGAGAATTACCTATTAGCTTGTGTGCAAAACCAGGCTAACACATCTCTCCTTCCAGTACATGAAGGAGTATCCACAAATGGTAGAGGTTGCTTAACTGAGGAGAATAACAGTGGCTTTGAGTTAGCCACTTAGTGCAGGATGCCCTTGAAACCACTAGTAAATTCTGTCTTACTTATAAATACTGCTCACGGAGAAAACTATACAGGATTAAAAAAATGTTGGGGGAACATAAATAAATAAATATCCATGGGATGGAGAGGTGAAGAAAAACATTTAAATTAAACTTACTGGTGGCTCATCTCCAGTTCCCAGGACAAACATGCTGACTTTCATATAGCCTTTGGCTCCTGAATTTGTATCTTCAGGATCACTCAGCAAAAGCCATTTTCTCATGACTGCATGGCCTGAAATAATACAAACATCACCACCGGCCCCAGTAATGTCCATTACAAAATGGCAGACACAGACATCATATAAGCAGTTAGCTATTTTAAAAGTATGCTTTATTCTAAATTACCCTAATTATTTAACAAAATTATTCTGTCCTAGACAGGTCTCAATAGTGCCATCCAAAACAAGAAATCTAGTGTTAAAATATTTTGGCATACTAATTCACGGACATAGTTATCAAATATTTTCCCATAATTTTTCAAATTTTAGGTATTTGATAAAAAAGAGGCTTGTACTTCATCATGAATTCACTGAAAAGAGTTATATATTGTTGGATTTTTTGAAGTTAATACTTAAAGCAACAAATAACTTTACATTAGGTTTCTTCTTTTACTTTAGAAATTTAATTAAATGTTTCAACTTGTAGTTTCAAGGAAAGAAGTTCTGAAGTAACTATTACTTACCAGGCTCATCATAAACATAGCCAATGTCAATCTGAAATAAAGATCAAAGGCATTACCTCTGAAGAAATACCAAAACAGAAAAATGGTTGGGCAACTCCCCCCATGGTTTTCATGGGCAGTACTACATTGTTCTCTTCTCACAAACAGAAGACAGTTTACATAGAATTTTACCAGGAGGAGAAAGAGAAAATGCCTTACATTAAAAAATGAGGGATTTTGAATGGATAGAGCAGCCAAGAAGAAAATGTAAGAAAAGATGTATTAGAACTAACACACGTAGTTATTTTCTTCTTTTCTTGGATCCCCAGCTTTTTCATTTACCAGAGACACAAGATGGGGCTGGCTTACTGCTTTTTGAATTCCCTACGCTCACCCATTATTTTATGTTCAGACAGGTTTTTCAGAACACTTTTCTTCCTACTTCCCGCTCAACATCTCATCCTTCAGTTCCAGAAGCGAAACTTGTTTTTTTTCAAATGAATAATTTCCTTTTCTTTATTAAGAATATGACCATTTCTTTCCCTCATTGTGTCAAGTCTGGACAAGATTGCATCATTCATTGTATCAGATTTCAAACACGTTCAGGAATGTAAGTATGTTTGCTCATGGCAGTTGGGGCTAGTATTCCTTGCAGGTAAAGACTGAAAGGGTAATTTTCTAGACGGAATTACTCTTGCGGTTTCCTCTTGAAATGTGTGCCTGCAGGAACAGAAAGTAGCTCAGTGACGTGCTGTCACCTGCTTAGTGAATAATCAATCTTTCACAGAGCAGTATACCACTGACTGAATCACTAGAAATCACAAAGAAAATAAGCAGGGAGAAGCAAAAAGCAACCAGCTTTGTGGCAGAAAGTGTTTCATTTAGAAAAGAACACTCTTCCCCCTTCGCATATTTTTGTAAAAAGCTGGTCTAGAGACCCACTGAATTTATGCAGTACCAAATAAGCAAGCAGAAAAGACAGCCAGCATTGATACTGGAAGTGTTGTACAGTGGAACCTAGAGCCATTACAACCGCCATGGGAATTCTTGGCAGGCAGATGTCTACTTCCCAGTGTTGACCATAACAAATCCAAATAAAGACCATCTCACTAATATCATCAGAAGCACAGAAACTACTTTAACTAAGAGAATTTTCCAACATCTCTTTTACTTAACTTCTGACCAAAGGAACACCTCTCCACATCATTTGAGAATGTGTATCTTTATGCCACCACACATATCACCATTCTGACTATTAACTACCTAATAAAATTATCTCTTCAAACCCTATTCTCATACCAAATAATCATCTGACCTACAAAAGAAGAAAAAGTTACCTGGATGCAAATTAAGAGAATGTGGTATATAAACCACACGCATTTCTTTAACAATAATCTTCTATTCAAATAAAAAACCTGCTTAATAGTGCTTTAAGCAAATGGTCTCTACCTTGAGAAGCAAGACATTATCAGGTAATTCTTTGGCCCCATGAAAAAGAAGTATAAATTTAAACATTCAAAATTAGTACTTAAAAATTTTCTTCCATTTTATTCAATTGAGTCAATGTAAGGAGTTCCTTCATACCCACCTTAAATTCACCCATTAAACAGTCTGCTCGTAGAGAGTGAGAATCATACACCTAAAAAGACAGAGAAGCATGAAACAGGAATGTTCCTAAACAACCTGGTGAAACGGCCAGAGGATGCTACAGGCATCCAGCAGCCTTGTGAATACGCACTGGTTTTTCTTACCCGAATGCTAACTGTTTCATCAAGCAACTCTAAAGGAGTCATGTGGACATTGTAGAAAAATATCTGTCAAGGTAAAAACAAAAAAACCCTGTCTTAAAATGACAAACACATAATTACCTGAACATAAAATACAAAAACCATTATTTTAAGAGGCATGTGAAGCATGCCTGATACAGTACTTTTACCTCCTTGCTGGACACACTACGTGGTAATTTGGTGCAGAACGAAAAACTGAATTTAGTAAATTGTCTCAGTACAAAACAGACAAGACAGGCACAACTTCCATTTGAACAAACACGGTCAGCATAACTGTGCTGCAAACTTCCAGCACTGCCCTTTGCTCCTTGCTCTGCACTTAATATTTTTCTCAGGAGAACAACTTCAGAAACCATAAAGTTCATTTGCCAGGACATTAAATCCTGGTCTAACCATCTCTGCTGTAGTTGTCGAAGAGGCCTTGTTTAGGGTTAGTCGTGACAGTGATTGTAATAATTTGAGTTTTTTAAATTCAAGGCCATAGTAATAAAGCTGATAGTTTGATAGCATGAAGATATATATACATACTATTTATTAGCTTGTTTTCGGAATAGATCATGCCTCACTAAGTTTTGTCTTTGATCCCAGCTATATTCCAGTCAGTATTTTATACAACAAAATGGAAGGGTACGTAAACATGGTCCCTCCTATTCCAGTTTTAGACTACTATGGATAATGAGACTGCCAAGGAATTGTTCCAGTATAAGGTGCAACTGACTTTCTGCCCTCCCTATTTTTTCCATGGCTTCATAAATCTTGACTGCTACCTACAGCTTAGTTCGCATTTCAAAGATTTATAATTTCCTTGATCTTGCCTGTGTTATGTTAAACGTGCTTGCCACGCAGTTCCAAAATCTTCTGAATTTTCCACACGTGCCCAGATTACGAGAGTTATCCTTAGCATTTTCTCTATTACACTTAAGTTTTGCAACATTAGTCTTCCAGCTACGGGATCATTCTTGTGTCCCTTATGTGGCTTTGAATTCTCTGTCCTTCAGTGTGTTTGACCCCCTCTCTGGACAGAGAAATCTAGCTGTGCTTTTACAAATCATGGGTAGCAAGGCAATGACATTTCCAGATTCTGTGGCAGTCCTGTTGACCCAAAGCATTGCACTGAGCACTCGTCTGCACACACCACAGAGGTCTACAATGATTTCTAATTAATTTTTCTGTGATTTTTATAACCTGCACACAACTGTTCAAAGTGATTCTGGCAGACAGCCAACTGCACCTAAGAACATGTTCCATATATCTCATGTGAAGTTTGACTTCCTTCCAGATAGTTTTATCTGCTAAGATTGTCCATGACAGAGTTGTGTTTAGTGATGTGAATACATAAAGAAAGGGACTGGGAATGGCAAAATGCATGTTAGCCATAACCACCCATAAATATTAGTAAATTCTTATTAATTGATTGTAATGAAAGTTGTGTTAACTATTTTTCTACATTCGAAAGCCTCAACACTTCAGCTAGTGTTCTTACACCACTTACTTCATCAAAAAATGGGTTATTTCCTCTTTTGATTCTCGTCCGGTGTGTCTGACCACAAACATGAACTTTGACTACTGGTTTTATGTTATTTCCAGGCAACTGACGACCTTCAATGATTCTAACACGAATCTGAAAAAAAAAATCAAATATTTGTATTAATTCATTCTCTACATTATCTACAATCCTGATGACAACAATTCCTTATTATACCACCAAAAATGTTAGCCAACCCCTGAAGTAGCTGACAGATATGACCTAGACAGACTTTTCAAGCTTAATTATGATGGTAACTGTAATTTTACTTGAATTTTACAAGACAAGTTAGGGTTAATTATTTCACTAGTTTTTTCACTTGCCTTTACCATTTATTTTTAAAGCTGCTATAGTAGTTTGAAATCTATACAACTATACAGTAAATAAGGTTCATCCCTATTTCAGTCAGAACTGTACGAAATCAGACATCCCAGTAACAGGAACATTTGAAGAATACCTTTGAAGTACTGGCTTTCAAAAGAAGAGGCTAATTATCTCTATGGTGCATTAGATAAGCTGACATCAAATTATGTTCAGGCTATGTAAAAGGAGCAGTGTCATGCTCAGCAGAAAAAGAGAACATGCAATATTTAATAAATCTATTACCTGAAAATCTTGTGGTTTGTTAGAAAGGATTCTCCGTGTTTTCTTTCCTTTGGTGATGCGTTTAGCTAGCTGGGCTTCCTTTGTGCCACTTGGAACTGTTGGTGTGATACCACCAACTGGACCATCCAACTCTTCCTCGTAAACTCCATCATCTTCTCCATCTCATACAGCAAAAAACCAGTGCAATTAATAAACAAACAGCAGAGCTTGCTGTTAAAGTCACAGGAGTCTGATATCCAAGAGTTCCACTAAAATTCTATTATTAGCTCACATCAACAATTTTTTTGCCAACTACATGCTTCCAACCCCTTCTGAAAGCTAGTCGTTTTAGCCTGCTTAAGAACAAGTTTATATCCTAACTAAACTAACTCTAGATCAGTCTCTTTTCTGGATGCCGAGTGTCTAATACAATTCCCATACATTTTTTTTTATCAACTGATTGAAGCAAAGTTCAGCTGTAATCATCCCCCAACTACTTCACAATACACCACAAGGGATTCATTTTATTCCAGCTGAATAAATACTGCTGTTGAATGAATCTTGCTGTTTCCCATCAGCAAGACTAGGCTAGCATTGGTTTTTAGTTCAGAATCTTGAATACATGAATACATTTAAGGTCTGCCATCCAAAATAAAATCCTGAATCCTTCTCCACAACATATAAATGTAGAATAAGTTTTTTAGTAAGCCTCTTTGACAGTTCTGATCAGCATCTCTCTGTGGAAGACAGTGCTACAACCACATGACACTTCAATACTGAATCATACTCTGAGATTCCAGTATTGTGAAATAGGAACCATAAATATTTAGACCACAAAAGTGGTCACTCCCTCGTGTTTCCAGCTTTTCTTAACTGCACAGTGACTATGGTAAAATTTAGAGGAAGAATGAGCTGTGTCTCTGGTGGTTGGCATTAACAGAATGTATGCTAACTTCGTGAATTACCGGCTGATGATCATCCTTCATGGTCCTTGTAAGAGATGTATAAAACCAGAGAGACTGACATACTACGTATTTCATAAGCAGAAGACGCCACCCCCCTCACTAACATCTCTCAAAATGCATTTGCCTGGATGGATCCATGCAGCTAACTGATTACATAACCTAGTACTTAATTTTTAATTCCTGAAATTGAGCTGTAGCTATCTCAGTTGGGATAGTGATTTCACTTCATGGGAAATAGGTATTTACAATAATAGGTGTGTTTGATTTCACACTGAAATAATTTTCATGTGGTTGCTGGATACTAGCTAAAAAACTGCCTTTTTAAAATTTTATCTGTATCTTAGAGTTCAAAAATATAAAAAGCTATCAAAATAATCTCGTAAAAGTGAATTTGCATTTTTAGCCTTCAAGTCCACATTTCTCTAAAATGTGCAGTAATTCAACACACAGCTTTTGTGTTTATATTACTTATCCTTCCACTCTCCAAGAACACCTGAGTGAAGACAGTGGAATCAAAATTTCCCTCCTGAAGACTCCTGATTTCAATCTTTTCCTTCTTCTGTTGTTATCTATCACCAAATAATAGTCAAACTGGTTTAGTTCTCTTCAAACACATAACATTTATTAAACTTCCCTCTTTCTGCATAAAAACAGCCTTGGTATTAGGCTTATTATTTGCCTGTCAACTGCAAAAGCTTGTAACTTCACAGTTCTTTTAAGAGTCTGGAAAACTAGAAGATCTCAAAAACACTCTCAGCAAAAGACTGGTAATATGATACATAGAGAGACCAAAGAATATTCCCTACTGATCATAGTATTTCATTGGCTAGTCAAATATCAACCTAATATAAAACAGTGTCTTCCAAAACTTAATAGTTCTGTAAGGGAAAATAAGTTTATTAATCAAGAAAATTTTTTCACAAAGCTCCCTGACATTGAAAGTAATAAATGAGTCTTTTCTGCTTTTTGGTCAGCACTAGAATTTGGGCAGGTAACTGCTGTTTCCTTGAGAATTCAAAAACCTTTCTTTCCTAAACAAAAGCCATTTTGAAAAGTTTTTAAGCAAATAGAGAAAAACATGCTAAAATCCACTTTATGCCAGGAAATGCCAATTTTTTTCTTAGCTTCTGACTCATCCTTAATTTCTTTAAAATCACTATCTGGCAGTCTTGATACGCTTGCATCTGGTGAACAGTGCTGCTGAATCGCTTTCTTGCCTTACCTCAAACAGCTCCAAGAGCTTTTAACAATAATGTTCTGAGAAAGATTGAAATACCTTCCTGTGTGCTGGTCCCTCCTGGATCAGTTGGATTTGCAGGTCCAGCTGGTGGCTCATATCCTACTACCAAATCAATTGTTGCCTATAGAGAAATACAGTTTTTTATGTAGCCCACAGTATTCACAACAGTTGATTTAAGCACTAAGTTGTTCTAACGTTGTACATGAACAGTTAACTATTCATGGGCACAACAGTTTTATAAAGTTTCAGCTACTAGTAAATTAATAAACTATTATTAAGCTATATATACATACAAAAAATAAATATTACACAATTTGCAGCTAATGGACCAGGTTCTAAAATAATATCTAACAAATGGAGTCGCTGCGTTTATATTTAGAAAAATCTGTCACAATACAAGAATGTAAGATATTCTACATATGTTAATTTAGTTCTACAATATTCATGGCAGAAAGGTGACATCCTAAAATTGCAGACAGAAAAACAAAGGCAGTAGAGAAATAACACTATCTCACCAACAACTTAACAAGTCTGAACTATAAGTAAAATTTCCCATCTGGCTTTTCTAATTGCTTGTTCATATCTCCATCCTGGAAGAAAAATACTACGTCATTTTCCATTCTAATTATAGAATTGTCCTTTTTTTGCTTGACTATGGTTTTGGATTACTGAACAAACCATTATTATTCCTAGCTGCCAGAGCAACATGAGGAGTCAGCAAAAAAAGCCCAACCCTGTAATCAACTAATCATGATATTAAACTGCAGCTGATGAGATACTGAAATTATGCTTAGAGCCTGTCATTATTGAAGTGTACTAGAATGCAGTATGAAGTGCCTTAACAGCTACACTGCACAAACACAGTAAGGTCCCAGGTTCCAAAAACTACTTAATAAATAACTAAGTTAATAATCATTTAAATTTAAACATGTGCTAAATCAAGTGAAGCAAGTTCTTGTGTAACTTTCTCAATGGAGCTGGCAGTGAACATGTACATGATCACGTGCTTTCTAGAATCAGTCCTATAACACAGGTAGCTGTAACAAAGCATATGGCCAAAAAAGATGCATATGGGAACTCCATCTGGTACCTGGAAAATGCACTTTTTCATCATCAGGGTGATTTCCATGCATACTCTGTAGCCCATAATATTTATAACACATATATACAAATACATAATATATACAGTGAAAACAAAATTATGTACAGACATAATTATGTCTAGTTATATGTTTCCTCTGTCTGAAGCTTTTGCTAGATATTTCCAAGCATTAAATTGGTATTAGCCCTGTTGCTGGGGCATTTTGATCAAGAATACAGTAAAATAAGGAAATATAAGTCACTCACTCCAGTTTCTTGTCCCTTTTCATTTAGTAGAGGTATGAGTTTGAAGGGAAAAGATCTGCTTTGGTTACCTACGAGATCCTTAAGTGCTACAGAGGCACTGCCAATTAATCTGAAATTTAAAAAAAATCATTATTAGAATGCAAGTATACATCAAACAGAGGTTCCAATTTTTCTTTTGCTAGCGTCTGTGTGGAAACCATGTCTTTACTAGAAAATGGACATATCGTGAACCAGCCATAAGATAGAAGAACCAGAGCACGTAAGGCAGAAGGACTTGAGCACGTATACAAGGGAAAGAGATGACGGGAGGCTGTGAGAAAGGAACAAGCAGCACCGGGGAGGAAGTGAACGAGAAACAAGCAACGCAGCATAAGGATAAGAAAATGCAAACTGAAGGACAGTTGTGACTTACACGAGGGATGATGTGACACACGTACAAGAGCCAGTCATAAAGTATAAAGTAGCGTGTGAAAATAGGCCTTAACCAATAATAAATATGCACGATCGCTTAGAGGGAAAGCAAGAACTGTGTATTAGGGACAGTAGTTCATCAATAAAATGGCTTCTGCTTGATTCACACTGAATCACGTAGAGTCCGTTGTTTCTCTCCGCAGATTGTCTGTTAGTTGACCAAGTAACTCTAGCCATTACTTGAAAACTCAAAGCACAACAAAAGACCATTGCAAATGTCATGTAATGATTGTGTACTGCTAATTTATAATCGCTGTTTCATTACACTTAAATGTGTTGATGTTCTTTATGGCAGCCACAGCTTTAATCTAAAAGAGGTTAAAAAACTAAATTATTTTTTGCATATTTTTGAAAATAATCTTCCGTATAACTTTCAACAGCCATGTCACTTATTTCCACCACTGAATTCTCATCGGTAAACTAAAGGATATAATACTTTCTTTCCCTACACAGAGTTGCAAATTCTCAGGTGAGAAGTAGTGAATAAACCTAGGTCTGATGGCTGTTGTACTACACAGAAAGAGATACAAAACCAGAGACATCCACGTCTTTGTAACGAAAACAGTGAAACAGAACAAACGCACATCAACATTCTTACTAGAAAATTACAAAATTAATCTTCTTGCCCATACTCTGCATTTTGGAATAGGTTCATCTTCTTGCTTCTAAATTCTCAGAATGTTTCTAATGGTTCTAGAGCAGTCTACCAAAGGAAGGTTTCAGAGGGATCTCACATGTGGTAGACTCTTCTGAGCTACTTCTGCCTACTTTGGGACTGCATCTGTCACTCCCACCATCTCCCAGAAAGATGAAATTTGCATGTACTTTTAACCCGAGAGACTACTTTTAGGCAAAATTTCTTAGTGTGGTACTGGTCTCATGATACCTGGCACTGTATTTCATTCCCATGGTATGTAGTAACAGTTTACTCCCATACTGAAGTGGATTACTGGAATAACTAAGATTTTTTTCAATGAAAAAAAGAAAAGCCAAGATAATTTTACCCTGTAAAAGAACATGTGTCATAAATAAAATACCAGCTTTGCTGCCAAAGCGGAAAAAAGATCTGTACACAGAGAATCTAACTGAGGTCCCCTGGAGTTACAGAGCTTTTTCATGGAGCAGCTAAGGATGTAAGGATATTTTTTGACATGGAGCAAGAGCACTGTTATAGCTACTCTAGCATACTGTGTCACAAGAACATAAATTAACTTTTTGCAAAGTACATTAGGATACCTAAGCATAAAACATCAATTTCCTGCAAATATACCTTCCAGGTATTACAAATCACAACTTCTGTTTAGCTGAAGAAACTTACATATTTTGAGGTGCCATAGAAAGGAAAAACCCAACAAGACTACCCCATAAGCAGCTAGGCCAAACCTGATTCTAGAGAAAGAAAATATTTTCCTATGCACATTTGTAGAAAAATTATGTAGGCTTGACATTTTGATTTGATATGAGCTGGAGTGACAACTTCAAAAACATCATCAATTCAGAAGCCACCCAAAGTAATCTCAAATCATCAGGATGAATATTTCAGCAACCACACCCTCCTGTCTGGTGACACTAACTCAAGAATTGCTGTTCACCTGCAGTGCTTTTGAAATTTTCCACTATACATTTCCATTTCTACACCTTCCATCTGTCCTGTACAAATGACAACTGCACACATTTTAATGCATAGTAACCATTTTTAAAATAGTGATCATGTTCAGAAGACTGAAGAGGGAATCAGTTACATAGACTTCTCTCTTGCAACCAGTTGCCTCTATACGTACATGCCTTTATTTCCCCCTCCTTTAGCAGGTTTGCAACAACAGTCTCCAGTCTTTTTCCACTCTAGCAAGACTGAGAAATTCAATATTCAGTCTACAAACTTAGTGTGCTTCTCAGCTTTAGCCAAATTCTAAGCTTTGGGCACTATTCTGCCTTTCCCAAAGTCGTCCTGTTCACTGGATTCGGGATGTTTCACCCCTCCCTTAGCAGAACCACAGAACTAATGAGGTTGGAAGAAATCACTCATGATCATCTAGTCCAGTGCCTCTGCTCAAGCTTAATCAGCTAGAACAGGTTACCCATGACTATGTCCAGTCTGGTTTTGATCATACAGCTACTCAACAACTGAAGTAACACATTCCAAAGCGATAAGGAATGCCTCAAAGTCATCCTTAGGTCTCATCTTTGTCACTTGTATAAACGTCTTAGAGAAAGCCTTTTTTCTGACATGCTTCTCTCAGGTCTCTAATCTTTGGGCTAAATCAGCTATGTCAGATCTCAGGAGCTGTTGTGAGATCATGTCCATCACCAGTTCACTGATATTTAGTGCTTTGCTGCAAGGTCTGCTCCTGTACCTCCCTCCGATAGGTAACTAGACCCCCAGTTCTCTGCATGGCTACTGTGAAGTTGCTGGGCTACTCCAAACTTTGAAGACTTTTTACCTTCAGGCAGGATTGTATGTGATCTCCATCTGAAGTGATGGCTTACAAAATGACAAGGAGTCCTTTCCTTCCAGCACAGCTGAAAAGACTTTCTGCCACCTGTTCATCGTCAAAGGACACTGTTGGACACTGTTCTTCGCTGGACCTGTTTCAGCTTTCTTCCTCTTGCCTGAGCAGATCAACATCTGCCCATTTAATCCCAGATCACACTAGTCTCTTGACACCATCAAGTGGGGCATTTTCTGCTACTGGAATAGCTTAATGCATCCTCTGACCTTTTGTTCATTGGCTGTTTCAGTAGAAGACCAAAGCAAACGAGTATTGTTTCTTAAACGTTTAAGTACCTTTTTGGCCATCCCTAAGACTTCTACAGGTATAATGTCCAATCAGCCTGGTCTCTTAAACTTTTCCAGCTTTGCAGGGGTAAAGTCTGCAAACAAGCAGTTTAAACATTCTGGTCTACCACTGGACAAAATACCAAAAAAGAATGCAAAGTCCCTATTCAGAAGCTGATTTTGAACCTTACCAGGCCTATGACAGTTTCTCTGCAGTGATCAAAGGAAAGTACTTAGTTTATAAGCATGGAATCAATGAACTACTGATGACCAACTACTAAACACGGAGTTGCATTTGTGCCAAAGCTAATTAATCCGTTAGTGCTGTGGTTAGCACTTCCTGTTAGCTGCCTAAATAACCAAGTGAAGTGAAACTTCACACCCATGTCTGGATCAGGAAGTGCTAACTCACAGTACCATCCATTTTATTATTCCTCTTGGTTTGAAGGTAGCAATCTATACTGAATTCTTTAGCCTATCATGTCGTCTTGCTGCTTACACGCTACTTCTACCGGAAGCCCCAAGGTTTAAATTACTTGAGAGTCAAGCATTTAAATTCTTTTCATCTATTTTTAAGGGTTTATTTTGGCAGAGGTTTATATTTCTGATTCTCATCAGCAAACTTGATTCTACGCTGCAGTTATAATTACTACATTCAACCTTTCTTTCTCAGTGTGTGTATTTCATTACAGACTATGCTACAAGACCCAACACCCACCTTCTGTTATGCCTGCTATGTTTAACAATTTTTATCAAGAAAAACCTCTATTTTATCTTTACTTATTTGATAATACTCTTTGCAAGAACAAACTTTAAAAAAGAAAGAAAACATGGATGCAAGGAAAACCTATGCACAGTCACACTGACGTGGAAAAGAATCCACACAAAAGGGTACAGCTGTAGGAGCATTTAAACAATCTGAAAATTATTTAACTGTGAGAAATACTTAGTAATGATTAAATAATTTGCTGCACTGCTCATTTGTAGCTGCATTTTTCTGTTAGAGCAAAGGGTGTGCCCAATCTGTTTTTCCTGTCTCACTAGGTTACTAACTACACAAAGGACACAGGGAAACACATAATCCCAACTCTTTCTCCTAACTTCACAGGGACAACTGACATTGCTGTGGGGGTTTTGGGATTTTTTTAACTGCATAAAGATTTGTGTTCTGAGAATTCGAAATCTTTCTACTAACAGTATCAGATGTAATAGAAAACAGATGTGTTCTCTTTTCAAACATCTTTATGCCGGAAAATCTAACTAAGCATGAATCATATGAGACCTCTGGTTTATTCCTGTGATGGTCTGTCTGTACACAGTGGTTTGATTTACTTATCTTTTCCAAGTATTGTGACTTTTCACCATGAAGAGCACTCATTAAGCCATCTGCAAAAGTTTAGTGATCTTGTAAATGAAGCAGTAAATTCTCTCTCCAGGAAAAAAAAGAAAAGGAAAAATATCCAAATGTTCTTTCAGGCCTTATTTACAGAAACATGCCAAAGCAATGAGTTCAGTGCCTTGGCACAGTGTAGAAGTAGAATAACATCCACTGTACTCCTCCTCCTGCATCAGTTTAAGAACGGACTGGATGAACAGCCATATCAGCTTCTAGGAGCTGGAACAAATCATGTCTTATATTGCAATCCTCTGCTCTGTTGTTCCAAAGGGTAGTATGGGTTCTGTAGTCACCTCTTGGGCATAGCAACAGACCAGGTGCCTGGAACCAGTCAGGACTAAGAGTGTGTGGAACAGCAGAGTGTGTATTGGCCAGGAGCTTTGTGACTGAGCAGCCAGAGAGGGAGGCTGGGCTGAGAAACACAGTGCTCTGCTTCTGGCCTACACTGCAGCACACAGAGGCAGAACATTTGAGCAAAAGTTGTCACTACCTTGAAAGTAACAGTAGCAACCACCACCACTTATCTTCCTCCAGAAGAAAGAAAATAAAGCCTAAAGCCAAAGACATGGTGTAGGTTCTTTTCATTGCTCGTTTGCAGGCAACACAGGCCCCTAGAGATACTCTTTACACTCAAAAACTACATCCAAATTCAATCTAGATTTAAAAATAAAATATATAAAAACATGAATCTCTAAAGGGAAGATTGTTGACTTCAACTCAAATCCCACTTAGCTTAGACATCTAATACACCTCCCAAGTTAATGGGTCAACTTGTGTATGTCAAAAGCACACAGCAAACAGTGACTTTCTTAAACTGTCATTAGAATAGCTCTCAGTAGTAAGGACCTCAGATAGGCATTGTGCTCCACCTTTCCAACCCTAAACTAGCATGCAGACAAACCATGGGAGCGTTATTTGCACACTCTTCCACTGAGTACTGTTGTGAAATGCTGCAGCACTTCAGAAATGTATCTAACTATTGACTTTTTCTTAAGTATTAAAAGTGGATACTGTGAAAAAATAGCCCATCTATGATATGGTAGTCCTAAATCTCTCTCCAACTCAGTAAATAGAATCAGAAACTCTACAGAAATATAAGTTATGCATACATGCAATTGGTAGGTGAGAAACTTATTCCACATTCCCTCCTTTCATGCACTCTTTCATCTAAATGTGAATGTTCATTAATATCAAATCTCTTAAGTTGTTACAGTGCTTTATGTCTTTAAAAGAACTACAAGATGCTATTTCCTATTACCATGTTACAATCAGGATGCCTGCTCATGTGTTCCTCCACTCCTCACCCCCTTATCCTGTTTCCCTGCCAATATCCCTTCCAAAGACACCACATACTGCAAATACGTGGCTGTTATTGAGGATCTGTTTTCAAAGAGCATTACTTTGAAGCTGTTACTCTGGCTTTGGTATGAACAACCTTCTGTGCATAAACCCAAGCAAAACAAACACGCATTTGCACAAGCTGGGGGTTAAGAGTAATAAATATGAGTCTAGATGACATTTACAAATACAATTTGAAGAAAACCAACCACATGACTGCTAGACTTTGAACCCATGTACAGACTGAAACATTTTAGGTGCTTCAGATAACCACTTTCCTTTATTTTCTGATACACTATAAACTCCATTACAAAATTCTGATTACTGACAAGCTTTCCTATCTCAAGTTTTGAGATTTCCCTAAAGTCAGAGGCATGCAATATATTGCTGCCTAACTGACCTGCAGGAATCTCAAGAATGAGAGACCTGAGGGCACTGGCTTGATTCACAGTGATTTTACGACAGAGCTGTTGGAGTATTGTAAAAACCTGAATCCACATGCTGGGAGGAGGCAGAGAGTAGTAAAGAAAAGCTAACAATGGAATTGGGCTACTATGAGTAAACATGAATGTTTGCCTAACACATATGAAATCTGTCATGAAAAAAAGAAAGGAGATGACATGTTCATACTCCCTTTCAAAATAGCAACAGTGAACACTATTCAGCATTGACAGAAGAGAGAGCACAGCAAACAGCAGCTATCAGTTCCATTTTCCCCCTGTACTTCTGTATTGAAAGTTGTGTTTAATACTGCGGTGGGAGGGGGTAGGGAGAGGGAAAGAAGGAACATACTTGTTTTGTCCAATGGTTTCAAAATCTTTCACAATAATTGTTAGGGAAGATGAATTATCCAGAGCAATTCCTTTCAAGTCAAATTCAACAATCTGAACAAAAAAAATGGACCAAACCCAAATTACAATTACAAGTTATGTAAAAATTAACAGCAGAGTAGCATATACAACAATATTATTCAGAAATAAATTCTGCATTTAGTGAGAGACCAAATCCAGCTTACATTTGCAAAAACAAAGTAAAAATGCTCATAGCACATACATGATTTGTTAATTACTAGCAACAACAGCATAATTAAATTGTTTAATTAACAATAATTGACACATAATTTCTTTTGCAGTTCCATTTCTTTACACGAACATACATACTGTCTTGTCATTCATAATATCTGGTATTAATCCCCTCTAATATTGGCTGAACTCAGTTGCTATTGAATTTAAACAAATAGTTGTAGGTTCCCTTTCTTTGTAGCTCTAATTACAAAATGTAAGAAAAAATCTTTAACTTTGATTTATCTTTGTGAAAAAACACTACTATGAAAACATTTTCCCCAAGAAAAATATTACTGAAGATGCAAAATAGGACCGGCCTACAAATAAGCCATGAGGATTTTCTAATTCTGTATGGTTTTTTCTGGTATGTAATAAATGTTCCCATTATGCTCTCATATATGTGGCTAAACAACAGCTGAGTATCATTTTGATCAAAAGAAAGTGGGAACAAAACCAGGCCTCAAACTCATCAGTTATCCATCTAATTTTGCATCAACACATTACTTATTGAATTGTAATACGTGGTGCAAGATGAATCCATTCACCTGCATTTACTAACACCTTGAAAGAACACATAGCACTAGATCCTCTTTCCAACAACATACTCAACCGCTGGAACTGATTTAATGACCTTACAAGCATTTTGTCTTAAAATGACTAAGGATTTATTTTTTTAAAAATTACCTCATTCCAAACAGGATTGAGCTCATTTTCAATTTTCTTTGTTTTCTTTTTTTCATCTGCAAATACAAACAAAGCGTGATTATTTGTTTTTGCTAAAGCACTCCACAAATATCCTAAGTTTTCCTTTCACTTTTCTAAAGAAGGTTTGAGGTTTAAACCAAATGTTCCAATTCTTTTTACCTCTTCCAGAAGTTGCACATTTTACAATCAAGAAGTCCCCTGGGCAATTTTAGTAGTTGAGGCTTTTTATTCTGTTTTGTTTAAGCTTAGCTAGATGCATTTCCAAAAAGCAAAATAAATATTTCAGTTTCTCAACCTTTTATGACCCTTAGCTTCAGCTTCAATAATGATGAAAAAAGACAGACTAAAAGACTTGCAGACATCAAAACAAACAGTAACCTCTAAGTGATAGCAGTAAAGTACTACTTTCCAAAGTAGTACAGAAAATGTGTTACATATTTACCATATTTGAGTTACAAAATATTTTTGAATGTTTAGCTCTGGAATAAAATCACATGGAAAGAAATCTTAAGAAGATATGCTTACAGTGTCAGCACTGTCTAGTTTAAATGAGCAAATATTAGAAGCAATACACATGATGTAAGAGGAAATGCAATCCTTCCTGAAAAGATGGTTTCCAGAGGTTATGAAGGTATGACTTCACCAAACTTACTGTGGCCAAAAAATCATAAAAACTACAGTTTTTCTATACTTCATGGTAAAATTTGCATTTGGGCAAGCTACAAATCATGGGGATGTGGGCTGTGGTGCAAATTATACATAGCTTGGCATTATTTTTCCTGTTCAGTTATGATATATGTATATAGATAGCTCTGATGGAGGATGAGGCTTTTGACACTCAGAAGCACGAAAAAGCACAGGCAAACATGCAGCTCTTCAAATACAGATTGCATATATTAGACACAACAAACAAGCATATTTAAGTACAGTCACTAAAGCAGCTGCTGATCTCCAAAATGCTCAGCCACCACAAGAAGGCCAAGCTTCAGACACACTCTACATCTTTAAGGACTCCAGTAAAGATAATTCCATTTTTGTTATTTAAAGTTATGACTATACTTAGCCTGGAAAATGTGGCAAAGGCCTGGGAAACAAAGAGTAAAGATATGGCAAATGGGCAAGTTCATATACCCACTAGTCAGGCAGCAGACTGTGGTGGCTCTTTTTATTGGATGAGAGTGGGATGTACTGACAAAGTCAGCCCATGCTTCAAATTGCGAGAACTGACTCCCATTTATGTAACAGGAATTGTCTACAAGTTATACAGGATATTGACTCATGTTGTAGGACAAAGGAAAGAGCTTTCATAACATACCATACTGTGGACTGACATTTTGCAGAACAAAGCACCAATTAACAAGCTGGTGAAAGAAAAATCAACTTCATGCTATCTAATAGGAGACAAAGCATTTTCAAAATGGAGTATCCCAGAACATCTGGGGTTGGGCACTGATACTCCAAGTGCCCCTAGAAGCTGGAAGATGAAAAGATGTTTTCACAGCCAGAGAAAAAAAAGAACAGTTACAACTGTTTGTAAAGGAGATAGTGAATTACAGACCTGATTCTGATGGAACTAGTGGACAGAAGTCCTATGATCCCTGCCTAAGCTAAAATTTTACTCTCTAAGGTAAGGAGAGTCCTGGCTTGAACAACAGTCAGAACAATTCTTGACAAGGTGCTGAATTTTCCACTCTGAATCATTCATTTTCACAAAAGCAAGACTTATATTTCCACTAATATGCATATTATAGATTACACTGAGAAAAAAAACTTTTTCTGTTACGCATCTGTGTGAAAGTTGGATGAAAAAACCCTGGGAAGCACAGCTTACATCGAGGTTCAGTTGTAATTTTAGTCAGTCAGAGTGTGCCATTCACATTCCTCAAGGATATATTTTGCATATATTCTCATCTCTTTACTGACTTTATGTTTATTACACTTTTATTGGTATTTTAATGCACTGGGTGGTGGTGGTATTTGTTTTTAAGCTGTTGGCAAAGCTCTTTCTTCTTCCAGTCAAAAATCCCTGTTGCCAAGCAGGGTGAGGTGGATTGCTCAGTTATTCCAGGAGCTCACGTAAGTTTCAGGTCCTCAGGCAGTTTTCCTCTGTTGCTAATGATTGCAGCTATAGCAACCAAGACTAAACCACATCAGGATAAACTGTACAATAAGGCCAGTCACCATTTTTAGTGTGGCCCTACCACGAAATAAGAAATTACAGTGGATACAGGTAGGACACTCTATGTACTTGTTTCTTTAAAAACTAACTACAGTAACTGTGGTACTGTAGAAGAAATCACTATTTGCTTTATCTTGATGGAGGTGTTATACTACTTTATATTATCACATGCTAGTTAATATTCTCAAGTGGAAGTGACTGTAATAAGAATTTAACGGCCAATGAGTTGACTCAGTGTCCAGAAAAATTAAGATGAGCTGTTTACATAATAACTGTTCCATCATTAAAAAGATAATTACAGTATAGCAAACTAATCAATGTTTCCATCTTATTTTTTTCTATTGTAACTAGAATTTCAATCAACATCAGCAGGTTGGGAATAGCAGAAACAAACATTATCTTTTACAACAGTCCTAAGTCTAAGATTCAAGAGAGAATGACATTTCAGTTAACTAGGTATCCCATAAAACTTTTGTCAAAGGAGAATTAAGACTGCATGGTGGCAGCAACTGGAGGATCAAATGGGCAGATCTCCAAAACCCTGGAAATTAAATTTAGATAATTTAACTCTCTGCAGAACAGAAATTCAATGAATAATTACATTCTAAAACTACTTTCTTTCACAGACTGAAATATAAACTAAAATAGCTATGAATACTGCAGGCCTGCTGAAAAGCTCTTAGATTAACCACAAATGGAAAAAGAAGTTTTATTCAAGTTGGCCCAATTGAACTAAATGCCATTTCGTCTCAGTTTTTACTGCATAAAGTGGAATGAGGCAGTAAAAAGGAATGATCAAAGCACTAAATATCCTATTATTGACTGCACATACAAGCAATTGAATCAATTTTTACACCCTGAGACAAGAATCTAACAAACCAAAGCAATTATACTGATTTAATCATTATCATTTAGTGTCAGTTCAGCAAATGGCAACAGTTTTTCATATTAATTTGACCAATGATTTGTCTCACATTGAGGGACAAACTCAATGTAAATTCCACAAGAACAGCACCCAATTTCAGATAGCAATATTCGTTTACTCTCAGGGTGTAGTTCTCTTTGAACTGTGAGCTGTTCTTAAAGTAAATAAAAGTTCCATCCCATTGGACTGGACATAAATGTGTAAAAAAAAAAAAAGTGAAGTGCTTGCACAAAACTCTTCTGCTGTATCAGAACAGAAACAGCTGCCCATTTCCTCCTAATATGCAGCCAATATATATCACTGTAATAATTATATTGACTGCCTAGTCTGTAACCAGCTTAGATAAAGAAATTGGATGAAATCTATTCTATTCATAGATGAAACCATATTAAGTTATGTGTCTTAACATATAAAACATTTGCAGTCACTTTCATACTAACAGTTGCAGGGTCATGAGCTTTTTCTTCACAGCATGGCTGTAAAGGTCTGAGACTGAAAGACTGTGTTTCCATGGGAGTCTTAAATTTACTGAACCTGACATCAGCAAAGGCCCTGTAAATTAAAATTTGAACAAAATACTGTTCTAATGAAATGCCAACTTCCACAGCAATTTTCTCTCACTCATTTTCAAATGAGTGCTGTTCACTAAGACTTCACCAAGAACACTCCAGAGTCAAACAAGAACATAAAAATGTGCTGCAGGGCCATGGCTTGAGTTTTTCCCAGTCTAGAACACGTACTCCCAAACGTGTTTTTTACGTCCCCCAGGATTTATACTTCGTAGGGACTAAAGTTGAAGATTGATGCCCTTTGACATAAATCTTCCCAAAATAAGACTGGTTTCCTATCTCTACACATTAACAGGGTGAGGGGGGAACCAGCACTGCATATAAAAAAAACCTATAAACATAAACAGCCAGAAGTTGAACATATTTCAGATATGACCCTATGCTCTTGCGCTTGGCAACCAGGCACTCCACATACAAATTAAATCAGAGCTGCTTAATAGCTGGTAAAAGCCTGGTATTTTCTGTCCCACTTGAATCACTCTGGATGGGAAGCAAAAAATCAGACTAGTAGTAAAATCACATAAATAGAAGTGGCAGGATAATGAGAAATTAAATATTCTACTAAAAACCTGTCACAATTATGAAGCTGACACTTTAAGCATGTTTGGGAACACTAAAAATCCCAATTATAGTACATAAAGGATAAATATAAATTCATTCCTTTAATATCTGTTGTCCAATTCCTGTGTTTGGATAACTGAAGGACTGAAAAACAAACCCAGCAATGCAGAAAAAATCTGTAACTTGTATTTACTACATAAAAGTGAACGGCATTAGAGCACGTAGTAGGAAGAAAAGGTTACAAGGAGGGATTGAACAGACACTTAAGCATAAAGAAGGGAAGGTATAAACCAGCTCTGGAGTATGAAACTGCAGAAACAGAGGCAACACAAAAAGGCAAAACTGTGGCAGGAAAGCAAAGAAAGACAAGGAACTGAAAAGAGAAAATTGATACTTAAGAAGCAGCAGAATGTGAAACAAACCAGATTAATTACAGTATCATCACTTTTAGCAGGGCAAGTAAAATCATATTTTAAGAATTATGAAGTTCCAAAAGCTACGGAGACAGGCTCTGCCACTTGTTCTAACACACAGGGTGGTTAAAAAAACCAAACAAACCTTGAAAAAAAGGAGGAAACTAAAGGAAATTGAACGATTTCACATCTTTCTGATGCTGAGTAAACACATCTGAAAACTTGTTACTTTGAAAGTTAAGATTCTGCATGTGCAGTGCCTTGTCCTTTTCCAGCCTACAGCTGTCGTGATTTCACATTTGGTTTCTAAAGGTGACAAACTCCTCCAATGATTTTTCACACTTTAAAATAGCATTTGGATTTCAGTGCAGAGTTAGGAAACCAGGTCACATTGCAGTTAGGATGTCTGTTTATCACAGTTTAGTTTGATGTATTACATGATCCAAAATTGCTTGAAGGTTTTGGCACCTTAAAGATAAATCACTACTAGAAATCAAGTTTCTCTAGTCTAGCCAAGTGAGGTAATGATGGCAACAGGTAAAGTATACTGTAAAATACAATTAGCTTTACATATAAATGCTAATTTTATCAGTCTTCTCCTTCTCCCATATATAACTGATGAGCAATGAAAGTGAAAAATACAGTTTCCTTCCAAAATCTTTTAATTAAATAACTTAACAGGCAAAATTTTGATGTGCAATTCTGTTTCTGAAAACAAACAAACAAACAAAAACACGACAAAAAACCCCACACCAAACTAAAACAAAACCTTCAGAAATGGTACTACTGTTTTTCAATAAACTACTTGTAACAACAATAAATCAGTCATAATAAAAATGTGTGTGACAGTGAGCAGTGCCTGTTCATAGTAATCAAGACAGGAATGATTTTTCAGATGGAAAACAAGGTAATCTTCAATATCAGAATTAAAAGTCAGTTCATTTATGCAATTAGATTTGTTTTTAAAGCAACAGACTAATCCTTTGCAAAAGCTTGTAAAATGTGGATCCTGAAACAGAAGCACAGCTGGTCAGAACAGACCAATGCGCTCCACCCAGTACAAACTTCATTCAGGTAACTCCTGTCTCTAATTAAAAAGTCTTCCCTAAAATTACATCAGAAGCAATTTCAGGAAAACATGTTTTCCCAGATTTTCAAATACTTACAAAAGGCACTATCTTTTACAAAACTTCTTCCCTGACTACATTTATGACAGTTTTCCTTACCTTTAAAAATAACAGAAACTATAGGATCTGGTTTCCCAAACTTGGTTTTAGGGATATTGGTAGCAGATTCCACAATCACCCGAAGCATTGTTTCCCGTCTTGCCTAAATGCTGACTACTACCGAAGGAATTAAGTCTTCAGCTTCAGAGTCCTTAACTTCTGGACTGAAATGCTAGCAGGAAGAGGAGGCAGGGAATTGCTGGTTTACAGCAAAGGAGATCTATGGGTGGATCTATGACGGACTAGCTACTCAAAGCTATGGGAAAAAAAAGTCCTGTAAATTGACACCGGCTTTTGTCTTGCTGCACAGAAAGAGCTCTTGCTAGTGAAATCCTGTAACAGAAAGAGCACACTGCAAAAACTCAGATTTGTTGTTGCTGCTTTTATTCTTAAACTGCGTGATAAACCTCTCGTCAGAAACCAAGGCAAGAATAAGCATTAAGCAACATGAACATTTAGCACGACTCTAGAACTCGAGGTAAATCACATCTGCCTCTCGGTACACCAAAGTACGAAATTTAACAATGGCTTGTATTTTTTCCCCCTAATTTTTGGAACTTCATTGTTTGCAAATGCTTTTGGCTCCTCTCCGAGCCAGCCTAGTCACAAACTGGCGATAACTCCCAAAAACTGTGTGAGTCCTCCCCCTCCTGTTGCATTCTGGAACAACGACGTGTTGCATAGTAAAGACTGCAGCTTCCTCATGGAATATCCTAGATATAGTAGATTTCTTGAGGAATTACTGAAATATGTAACCATAACTAAAAATTTAAAAGTATTAAGGAAATGCGTGCAAAAAAAAAAAGTTACAAGACACTGTATTGTTTAGAGGCATATAAATGTTTTGTCTTAACATAAACACGTGCACGAACACTCCGCTAGCATGAAATAGGTAACACATGACAAGCACAACAGCTCTGAGCTCCCCCGTGCTCAGAGTTAGTTTTCCTCAGCTGTGATATAAAAACCCGAGAGGTTCACACTGTCACTGCCGCATGTGTCCCCGAAGAGAGAGGAGGGGAAGCCAGCAAGATGGAGCAAAATGAGTCACAAGTAAGCGCAGTTCAGCCTAGTTTTGACATGGTCACATGAGAACTATCCTAGCTTACCTTGTAATTTCTAAAATTATTAGATTTTGGGTAGATGAAGAGGATTTCTGGATAAGAAAAAACACACATGTTCAGGGAGGAACGAGGATACAGACACGTAAGAGATAGCACGGAGCTGCCCTGCAGCCCTGCAGACTCGTCCCGAGCACCACGGCGCACCGCTCCACCCTCCCGCACCCGGCTACTGGCCAAGCCCCGCCGCTGACACCCGGCTGCGAGCCCCGGCGGCGGAGGGTAGGGATGGCACCGGCCGGGCGGCGACACCAGGGGGCGGTGACACGAGAGGGCGGTGACACGACGGGGCGGTGCCCCCGCCGCCACCACATCACGGGGACCATCCGGAAGCCCCGGAAGTGACGAGTTGGAGCCGCGGGATTCAAACTCCCGGAAGCGGCGCCGGGCCGGGGCTGGACGGAGCCGCCGCCGGGCCGTGACCCCGCACCGGGCCGTGACCCCTCTGAGCCCCGCGGGATCCGGGAAGGCCCGCGCAGCCTGCGCTCGACCCCACCTGTCGGAAGCCTTGTCCTGCCCGCTAGAAGGGATCGCTGTTCTGTAGAGCCTCGTTTTGTTTCCACAGGCGCCCGAAGATGAACGCCAAGACCGCCATAGATCGAATTATTGGCAAGGGGGCCCTAAAGTCGGGCAACTCCAGAGCTGACAGTGGGCTCGAGAAGGGTAAGCAGGAGGGCGCTGCCCCGAGGAAATCCACGGAGGAAGTCGCCACAGGGAAAGGCAAAATGACGGACCCGGAGAGGAGCGGGTTCCTCCAGGTGAGCCAGGCTCTTCCCGAGCCAGCGCGGGCCGTGTCCCACGGATACGGCACTCGGTCTCGGGAGTGTCAGGAAAATCCACCAAAGCCAGAGATTTATGTCCTAAAAGGAGACAGACGAGTCCTTCAACTTTATTCGAATAAAGGGAGAGAGGCCACTGGGGCATACACCCGCGGGACTTTCTGTCTCGCAGTTTCGGAGGGCGCAGCCTCCCTTTTACCCTAACTCCCGGCCGCATGTTGCCCTCTTCCTTTCCCCATTGGCTGAGATACTGGGAAGGTACAGCCTCCCCAAACCGCCTACCCCATATCCTCCCTTGAACCTCCTGTTTTACCCCGAAGTTCAGAAATTCAAGCTTGTGCAGACCCTCTTCTATTTCAGGAGCCAAACTATCTGGGCCCCGTAAGGAACCTGCTGCCCAAAGTCAGTAGAGGCATTAAGACCCATTTCAAAGACGTTAACACCCATCAAATTGTTTGTAAAGACATTAGCACACATCTTTCCTCTCAGGAGCAAGAGCCCCATCTTTCCTCTCAAAACTTTTGATGTCACGACTGGTTTAGTACTGTTAGACAGTTAAGACAAACTTTTAGTTTGGCACTCTCATTCTCAGATATTTTTCAATGATAGCTGAGCTAATAAAATCACACTCATCTGACAAGGCTGGTAAATACAAAGACTTGAGGCCAGAGGTGCCAATTAGTCCATTAAGACCTGTCCTCACGTGTCCAGTACAACAGGTCTCAGATAATTATTTTAAGTACTTCCTGCAAAGAACTTTATGTTCACAAACATTTGATTAAGAACATGCCAAAAAGTGCAGGGTGTTTGTTTGAATTGAATTGTCAATCTCCCACTCAGCTATAGGTAACTGAAACTGTAATCGGGTCGCTAGGTTTTTCTTCCATTGCAGCTAAAGAGCAGCAGCTAAGACACTGCAAGGTATTGCAGTGTCATTATGTCTATATGACTGTTCCGCTCAAGGTAAACCTGTAGTTTACCTTGTAGTTACCAGTAGCAGAGAGAGAAGTTGAAGACTTAATATGTGACCTAGTCACATGCCGTCAGGCTTCCCAGAAGGACAGGGAAACTTTAGATACACCCTAGGAAACGATACAACTAATGGAGATCAGGTGCACTAATATTTCTAGGCCACTTTTTTTAACAAAAGGGCTTGTCATGTGTCTGTGCCACAATGTCAGATGAGAAGTCCTAAGCCAAGGATGAGCTATGGCTGGGCAGCTCATGCACAGTTGTGGCTAAATTCCTTAGTATATTTGCTGGGTCTGTTGCTGTTTGCTGTTGGTCAGTGTTGGTTACTCAATACTGGTTTCTTATAAACTAGGAAAAAGAGGTAGAAAATCACCATCGTCTTTGATATACCAGCTACCCTTTGGTGTCACTATTTTTATTTTAGTGAGCGGTGATGTTCAACCACTCCCTAAATGAGGCTCTCTCAAATTCAATTTCTTTCAATTTCCCTTTCTAATGACTTGATGTCAACATGCAGGATTTCAACATCAGCCTTCCTCACGCGGAATTAATTGCTATCACATCCAAAGTTCATGCAGAGCCCCATGACATCTTAAATGCAGTACTAATTCTGTGTAATAGTTACCTGTGCTGGAGGCCTACTTGAAAAAGTGTGCGTGTTGAAAATATCTGCTAAAGCACATTTTGAAACTACAGGGCCAGATATATGGAAAACAGGATCCTTCTCCTGAATACTTTATTATAACTGTTATGTAGTTTGCAAGAAGGCTTCCCAAAAGCTACCTAATATGCTAAGAAATATACTAAGAAATGTAGCACCAACCTCTTTGCTGGAAGTGTTTTGGAGTTCTTGTACTGCTTTTGTTTTAAGGCTCGTATACTGTAGTGATCTTTATTCATATGCAAAACTGAGTACCTACTAAGCCTGTGAAATTTGGTTCTTTGTATTCTTTCCTTGTTTCATCTATTTCAGACTGGTTTTACTATCACTTGAAATATTTCAGATGATCGCTCTAGTATTGTCCGCTTTGAGTTAAAAGTAATTTTCTCAGCTAATTAAAGGCTAAGAGAGAGCTTTGAAAGCAAGTATCATAGAGGCATAGAATGGGTTGGGCAGGAAGAGACCTTAAAGATCACCTAGTTCTAACTCCCTTGCCACGGGCAGGGACACCTTCCACTAGACCCTGCTGCTCAGATCATCTCAAACTACTGTAAACTATGCATTTGATGCATAGACTAACACTTAATCTTTTTTATTCTGTTTAATTTAGAAAATACTTTCCCTTGAAAAAGAAAAAGAAAAATACAACCATCTTCTTGGAGAGAAGGACAGAGAAATCCAAAACCTGAAAGACAAGCTTAAGTCCAAAACCAAGAATAGTGAAGTCTCCTCACTACAAAATCAACTAGAGGAAAAAAAAAAGGAAGCAGAAAGGAGAGAACAGTTACTTTGTTCTCTATCAGAAGAAATTAACCGGTTAAAGTGTAATTTATCTGCAGTCATGGCAAAATGCTCTGATCTTGAGAACAAAGTCAGTAGTACTTCTCAGGCATCCCAGGTAAGCACTGAAGAAATATTGCAATTGCAAATTGGAATTTGTGCCCACTAAACACCAATACCTGTCATAAAATAGGATGGGTGTTTAGTTTTCTTACAAGCTGTGTTACATGCTGAAATATTCTTGTATGAAGCGAGATGATATCCAGATTGAACTCTAAATGAGAAACAGTCAGAGAGCACAACTTCAGGCAACACAGCTGGGGAGGGAATTCTCTCCTGCTGTATTGCAAGGTCCCTTGTTCAAGCTCACACACAGGCAGTGTGACTTGTGATACTGCATATGATGATCCACTGTTACTTAAGCAGGCATTGTGCCCTTCTCTGATTTGTGTGCTCAGTGATTAGACAGTGAGAAGGCAGCAGTGGGGCACAAATAAACACAAACTCAGCTCCTTCCCTAATTCAGCTTCAGTAATGAAAATATCTTTCTTCTCTCTGCTCTTATGAATCCTCGTTTGTGTCTCAGTTGTTAAAACTAATTGTCTGTACTTTCTATGGCATCACACATGGTAAATTCTTCACTGTGACACAAGATAGGACAGGAATAATGAGTTTCTCCTCTCATGTAAAGTGGTCAGTAGGTACGGTGCCAATCCTTGGCAGTGTGTACAAGTCCATTGAGGATTCTACAGTTGTTTTTCCACCCCCGTCCCATTCTAATGTTCTTTGGAAAATGCAGTAGTATCTCTATGAGGGGCACAGGGAAGTTGTTTAGGCACAGGTGCCTAAAAATAGGTGCCTGTAAGTCTTTCTTTTCCAGCTTTTGACCTGCAGATGGTGCTGGTTCCCTGCACTCTACACGGGAGTTGAGCAATTTCTAGAAATTCTGCTATAGCCAAATACATAACAAAATATCTTCATCTACTACTTTTGAAGGATAATACATGTATATATAGTACTTCTAATAATGCAGTATATTGAGAAATACCACCTTAAATGCAACGTATTTATTTTAAATTTTAAGAGACTTTGAACTTCGTTAGAGGTGTTAAAATATATGTTAAGTCAATAGATTTTCATTATATTTTTGGCAATAAACCACCAAAACATGTATTAATTTAAAACCATAGTTTTCTTTTAAATTTTTAACTGATTTATCAACAGACGACAATGATGTTTTGACTGGATGTCTTGGAGAACTTGAAAACAAGTGTAGCAATGCTGCTTGAAACTGCTGGGTGGCATACAAGCTCTGAAATGGAAACAACAGTTTCATGACACAATTTTGGGAAAGTTTTCACTGAGGCAGGATTCTAATGTTCATAGAAACAAGTTCAGTGTCTCTAAATTGTATTTTTATTAGGAAGTGTTGAAGTTTAACAATTGCATTCAAAGTTCTGTATTTTTCAGCTATAAATTCTGTTGTAAATCATGTTCCAAGACCCACAGAAAATTTGGGTATTAATCTACTTTTTTTTTCTCATTTAAGTTCCTTCTGACTTACACCTTCACAATTTCATAAACACTTTGTATCATGCAGAGAAGATGTCAGAGTGGAAGAAATATGACTGTGTAACTGCTCTCTAGTTTTAGATAGGTCTCAAGAGCTCTCCTACTCATACGTGTACATGAGTCATACTCACTGTCCTGTGGATCAGGTCTCAGAAAATCAGGCAGTTTGTCCTTTTGCTTCCAGACAGGCTTGCAATTTCCCAGATGTTTACAGTCTTCCTGTTATCCCAGGGAAGCATCGAGGTCTCTGGCTTTCCCCAACAACTCCTGTATGTCTGGGTTATTGTCAAACATATGAGGATACAAAAATAGAAGAAACATTTACCTCTCTTTGTGCGCTTAAATAATACCCTTAAATATCTTCATTTTTCAAAAGCTCTTTACAGAACACCCTTCAGGACTTCCAAGACAGCAGTTCAACAGAAAATGCATGATGGTTTCCTTAGGAAATGTTTTAATCTAACTATGAGTTGCAGACTTATAGAATAAATTCCATGTAAATCTTTCTCCCATATATTGCAGAAGAGTCTATTTTACATATATGAAATGGTTTTCTACATAACTTGGATACTTCAAAAAAAACCCCAACAACCAACCTAAAAGATCTTTAAACGCAAAAGGCACATCTATTTTAATTTCTAAATGCATCTGTTCTAATTTTTAAAATGTTCTTATGCTATTTATGTGAGATTAATAGTTATACAGGAGTAGCTTCGCTGTTTCAGACATCTATTTTAAACAACACTAACAAGTTGTCCTTTGTCTGCAGGAAGCTGCAACAAACAGCACTGAAATTGAAAGAGAATTGAAAGATGTAAGTTCCCTGTACATTTCAAGTACACACCATCTGTACTGAGATGCAGAAGAATGTAAATTATCATCATGTACATTTTTGGGTAGTATGGGACCTCAGAGGGTATGTTTCTCTCTAAAATATAATCCCTAAAATTATTTTGTGACAAGGCAATAATTTAAATTTAAAAACCTCAGAACTTGCAAAAGAAACAATTAAGATTTCTATCATCTTTGAAAAACCTTGCTTGGAACATCAGAACAAAGTGGTTGCTGACAAATCAGGAGCCTCTAGGAACCTGACATTGCCTGGGACAGCATGAGGTTGGACCAGAAACCTCCTGAGGTCCCTTCCAAGCTGAATAAGTCTATGAGCCAAGTAGCTAAAAAAATACACGTCCTTGTTCTTACAAACTAAATTGCAATGATACAGTTTTATTTTATTCCATTTTCAAGGTCTGTTATTTTATATTTGAGCTTGAAAAGCTAATTCTTCGTAATCTATGCATGACTCATGAAAGCCTTTGTTCTTTAAGTAGTTTTCCCATTGCTGCAGTTTTAACTTATACTCAGCATCCTGACTTAACTTTCCAAATGAAGATGGATTTATTTATTTATTTCTTTATTGTACAGATTACTACAATTTACAGCAGACTTAACTAGCTTATCTTTAAACTGTCTAATATACAACTTCTGAAATTTTTAAGACATAGGAAAAATACTTTAAAAATCTGATTAATTACCAGAGACTTTTTTGTTGTTCTTCTGTTTCTTTTCACCAAGGCTCTTGAGAAAAACCAACAGTGGCTACTGTATGACCAGCAACGGGAAGCATATGTCAGGGGATTGCTTGGAAGGATCTTTGAACTTGAACAGAAGGCAGAAATAGTTAACCAACAAGAATCTAAATCAAATTCAGAAGGTATCAACTTTCTTTTTTCCCCCACAAGTGACCCAAACCATAATTATCTATAGAATAAATTTTCTGAAAACAAATTATAGCACACTTAAACAAAATCAGGACTTTGTTCTCAACACTTTGGCTGCTTAATGGTAAAACTTGGCTAAATAATATTTCTCTGCTGCCTGTTATCTAGCCATGTTACTTGACCAACAGTAGTTCCTGCTCTTATCCACTTCAAAGATGGTTTTTAACAGCCTTGACACTCTATTAGCAACCTCTCTGTTTGTGGAAAGTGTTGAGGCAAATAGATGTACGTCTCCCATCCTTCAAAGTACACTTTCAATCGACATAATGGAAGCATTAAGGATTTATTAGCTAGGTGTGGATCAGATTTTTTAAAATTTACTTTTTTCAAAATAAATATTATAAAAATGACTCAAGATTGCCACGTTCTTTACTCACCTGAACAGTTGTTACAGGGCAAGAAAACCTGTGACAGGTTTTGGCACCTCTCCAAAGCAGTGTTTCACAATAAGGATCTGGCCACCTCTAGCTCACTTTCTTGCTGTGCAGTTCCTCAGTAAGGCACACCCTCTCAGTATTGATAAAATTAAAATCATATTGAGCAGAAGAACCAGAAGGCTTGCTTTTCTTATTATCAATTATTAATTTCATACATGCAACTGAATTTACCTGCAAGCTAAATTCACTAAACAGAACTAGAACTAGATGGAACACTATTCCATCATGTGGAGTAGGAGCATACCCACAGACTTGCTACTTAGTAATGCATGGGCAGTGGCTTGGTTTCTGTATTGCTGTTTGAATCTTTCTGAGAAAACAGTAAAATATCATCACAATCTTGTTTTGGTGCTGTTCAGAAATCTATGAACAGTATTTTTAGAGGGAGGCAGACTCAGCTCACCAGGAAATGTACCCCAGAGTTACTGCAGTCAAAGCTTTGCCACAAGAGAAGCCAGGAGACTGGAAGTCAGGGCGTAAGAAAGTTCCTCTCTTCAAGCAACCAGGCAGTAGCAGAAATCCAAGTTTCTAAGAACCTAGCTATACAAGTTGAAAGTATATATGACAACTTTTTCCAAGGAAAAACTTGGCCTATCTCTGAGGATGTCGTTGCCCTGTAAAGGAGTATTGCTAATGAGAAGGTAGGGCTTAGTTCATAGCTACGGAAAGGGAGAATAGTCAAGCAGGAAACTCTCCCTAGTAAATTACACTTTGAAGAATTAGTAAGTCTTTAATACGAAAAGTATCAAAGTCGCAAAACTTACAGTGCCAAAAATCAGCAAAGCCCATGAAATTCTGCATCCCTCATTTTGCTTCTAAATATGTTTTGTATTACTCCTGAATTTCTGCAGTCTGCCTCTTAATTTTTTCCTACTTATGAAACTTTTCTTGGGTCAACAAGCAGAAATTTTTCTAACTCTGGTTTAATTAATAGTTGCTACCCAAGAATCAAGCATTTTTTTATCAAAAGAACTATCCTAGTCCTTTCTATTTGCTATTTAGAAGTAAATTATGGCATACTATTTGGAAAAGATGGTCTGCAAAACACAGTGGAAGGTCTGGCTTTGGTCAAGAAGGTTGAAGTAGAATCCATCACATCCCCAAGCGTGTCTCTGGGGAGGGAGTAATGCAAGCAGCTTGGCTAAGGCGCCTGAAAGTGGAAGTAGGAATCCAGTGTCTTTGGGTCATGTGTCAGTATAATGCATGAAGCCTTGTAAGAACTGTGTTTTCCAGTAAGTACATTGGTAAGGAGACTTAATGCATTATAAATACTGGAAGCTGTTTGAACTAAAGTTTAGTTCTAATCTGAGCTGTGCAATAACCTACTACATCAATTTCTATTAATAAGCCTTAAAATGCTGTTAAAGATTTAGTGCTCTGATTTTTAAGTGGTTTTTTTTCTCATTACTAACTCAATTATTTCTGACTCATTAGGTCATCTACAAGAGGAAAAGCAAGAATACTATGACCAGCTGTTACTAACTGCTAAGCGTGATCCCGAGACTGAAAGACGCACTATAACCCAGCTGAGATCTGAATTAAATGAACTCAAAAAGACATATGAAGAAACACAAGGGGAAATGATGAGTTTAAATGCCTTATTGCACTCACAACAGGTTGCTGAAATGAAGACTCAAGAAAATGAAAATAAAATGAAAGAGAAAGTGCAAAGACTAAAACAAGAAAATGAAACTATCAAAGAACAGCTCAGAGAAGAAAAAGAAAAGTCAGAAGATCTTTTATGTCAAGTAAGTGGATGGATTTGGAGGTTTGAGATCATTAGCAAAGAATCAAGAGAGATGAAAATTCATAGTTAATCAGAATGGACCATCCCTTTCTCTGGTAACTACTCTTCATATAGATCTAGACTCATGTCCTTGTGGTTAAAACTGAATTGTTTAGACAAGGAACTTCTTTGTTCATTTATTTCCCTGGTCTTAAGGGACACAAAAGAGAAGTGAGAAAACACTGAATTGATTCTAATATAGTTCATCCTTAAGACTAATAGTAAATGAGAACAAGAAAGGTAAAAATTCATTTTATTTATGTGCTCCTATGGAATACCACTAGTATTTGCTGTCACCTGGCAGCTACAATACAACTGATACTTGAAATAAGAGAATAAAATTTACTAGACACCATAGTAGGCCAAAACCAGAACAACAGTTAAGTGCTCTAAAAACAGGCTGGTTCTCACTGTTTAATAGTGATTAAAAGATGTTTATTTTATTTTATTTTATTTTTTGAAGCTGAACAACAGCATTATCATCAAAGTTGATACATGCTGAAAGCAGAGGATATTCTAATGTATGCATTTACTAAATGATTATAATATAGTACTTTATGACCCTTAAACTTGTTCTCTTATATTAAAAAAACCTGGCATTTTTTATTTTTATTAACATTGTATCGTGTTAGTGCAAACATAGGGTTTGTGAATATATTTTTGTCAGCATCCTGGCAATCACCTAGGAGGCTTCAGTTTTTGGTTTCTTTTTTTTAAAAATAACTTCATCCTGCATTCCACCTTCTCAGTGCAATAACAATTTTTCACTAGGGTTTTCCGTGGGAAAGTAGACATTTGAATTGAGTTTGGCTGTTGCATAACAGGCATACATTTTCTGTTGGCATTGAAATGTAAGAGTTTGCTTCCCTCCCATTATAAATTAATTATTTTTAAGCTTATTAACTATTGTATATGGAAGTTGTTTGTTACAGTGTTCATCTGCCTTGTAGGTGCAACTTCTTCGTAAATCATTGCTCAAACAAGAGGCAGAACACACAAGAATAGCTTTGTTGGAACAACAGGTACCCAATTATGTGCTAAAGTGCTGATATTTAATCTGTGTTAGGCACAAAGTCTTTCTAGACTAACTTCACATTTAAGAATGATTAGTATATTAAATAAAGTAATGCTAGGCATGAATATTCAACCATGCATAATCTCTTGGTACTTCTAAAAATTTTGGCACATCTGTCAGGAGGAAAATCTGTAACCTTGTACTGATAAGGGGATGTGATCAAACTTGATGCTATTTTCTCCACAACCACTTGTTCAACAGTTGCAGCCTCAGATAAGGCACAGGAAACATCCTAAAACTAATCACCTAACTGAAGTTTTGTAATATATTTTTGATATAGTTATAGAAATAATTGCATTGCCATCGTTTCTGTTTTCTTTATTTGAAATTGAAACACCCTCCAACCAACATAACTTTAAACTGCACCTCTGCTAAAGGGAGATAACTGGGCATGTGCGAATTTCACTGTAGTGAAAGCAACAGCAATTTAAAATTTTTCATTTAAATTTTCATTTTAATCTCATTTTAAGATGTTAGTGCAGAGCAAAACTGACTTTAAATATATAAATGGGAAACATTCCTCCCAATTCGTAATAACTTTGACTTTGATTTTTTTACTTTGTGGGGCTGCCAGATCCAGATATGCACCACAGACTTAGAGAATGGAAAGCTTGATCGCCAGAACTTGAAGCATCAGTTAAACCAAGTTCTCAAGGAGCTGCACAAGGCCAAGGAGAAACTAACCCATCTGGAACCTCTGGTACGTACTGAATAACTTGCAGGTGAATTTAGTCAGGGATTTTGCATAAACATACATCTGCTTACTTTGGGATCTTATTTCAAGCATTGAGTAAGTGTTCCTCCATCCTTTGTCTGTTTCCCCAAGGTGCAGAGCCCTGTGCCAGCCAGGCAGGCATTGCTTTTCTCTCCAGCATGCACGGAGCAGCAGTACTGCAGCAGGAGCTCCAGAACAGTCAGGGTGCTGAGCAGGGAACACTCTGTATTTTGTATCACAGTGTGTGACCCAGTTTTGTCTGTTGCACCATGACAAAGCTGCAATGTGCTTCCGCTCAGACTTGTTGCTGGTGAACAGGGCAGTCCTTAATGCTATAACACACACAAGGCTTGTGTGCCATCAGGCCTTAATATATTTTCCTACAGTATTTGATCAGTGCATGCATGCCCCAGTCTTACAGTGAAGCTGCTCCTTTTCCAGAAACCCCAGGAATCTGGACATATGGAACCACAAGATTTGCAAGCTGTATTCAACAAGAAGCTGACCACATATGACAGAAGTCCTCCCCTGAAACATTCCAGCTGCCTTAATGAAAGTTTCCTCGAGTGTCCCAGATGTAAAGTGGCATATCCAACAAGCCAGCACAGAGAATTACTAGCACACATTGACATCTGTACAGCTTGAGCTCCAAATGGACTTACTATCTTTGCTTCATATATGCTGCCAATATGCTTGGCAAAAGATCTTTTAAAGCTTTTTTCTTACAGTTGTATAAAGGACTGCTAATTTTATAATTCAGTTCCACAAAAACAGTATTAACATTATAATTTGGCCTCAGTATTTTACCTCATGTTTTTGCAAAACAGCTACTACATTTTCTGGTTGCAAACAGAAATATCTTTAGAATTAGGAATATTTAAAATAGTAAACTACTGACTTTTTATTTTTGTTTTTGCACTATTAAATGTAAGAATAGTAAAAGCACAACTGTTGTGTCAGACTATATTTTAGTTTTGGCATACCCAGTTCTTGGTTGTTGAATCCTGATGATTGTGCTTGTACCTTAACTGACGAGAATAGCTGCAAAAGATTTTTGGCCCTTGTAGGTGCGCCATATATATGTTTATTTACACATGGTGTGTGTGTATATATGTGTAGTGTGTGTAGTAAATACATACATATGTTATATATCAAATATATGTGGAATATATCAACATCTTGATACATAAAAACTCAGGAGGGCCATGTTAGATCTTTGCTGCTTAAGATTAATGTTGAAAACATCAATCTTAAGTAGCTGATTATCCTGAACCACTGTTAGGGGTGACTAAAATGCTGACCAAGGTTTAATCTCAGAAAAACCAACTTCCTAGCAAACACAAACTTCCTTGGTGCTGAAGAAAGTTTATATTTCAGACAATGTCAGAGGCCATTTTTGAAGTTTGGATATAGAATTATGCTGAATTAAACTTGTTTTGCTTCTGTATTTTAGAGGTTAAAGTTGGGAAAGGTCAGTTATTCAACCTTAGATTTGACAAATGGCCCAAAGTTTGGGCCTTAACAAATTGCTTAGTGGATTTGAAGTGTCACTGTATTTTGGTATTAATACAAAACACAAGTTAATGATGAATTCTAGCAACAAATTAGAAACTGGCAAAAAAAATCCCCAATGGATTTGCAATTGCAGTGTTGTTTTTCTCTAGCACCTACTGTAAACTTGAATGTTTTGTGGGCATTTTGTTCCTTGCATATGTGGTGAAGTCCCAACAAGAAGTTACTTCCATGGAAATTATTAAAATGAGGAAATTTTACGAAGACACACTAGTTAAGAATAAATTTACTTATTTTACAAGTTACTGCTGTAACTTGTTTGCTGAGGACCCACAAATACCCAAAGTGTATCTTTCTCTGGCCTGCTGATTGTGATTGCCAGTTGGTATCAGCTTTTTCCGTTGTGCTTTGCTGCAAAACTGCGCGCATTTACCCCGTGATGTTCACCTTAATCCCTGATGGTTAAAACTTATTCTTAAATATGAAGGTGTTTTCCAAGTTATTTTCAATAACTTATATTATCAAGTGATGTTATTCTCAGTTAAATCCAGTGTTCATGAGACAGAAGATATTAAAAGCTTTTATCTTTATATCTGAAATATCTCAGCCAGATTTATTGTATGTATTGTATTAGAACTTTTCAATTTCACTGACTATGTCTCAGGCTAATATTTGTATTTGACAATTTGCTCGATTGCTAGCAGCAGGTTTTCTGACCAAAGATATGATAAACTAATGAGTAAAACAGAAATTATGCTTCAGAATCTCAAGGTTTTGCCATGAGGGAAATAGTCTTAATTTCATATATTTTTAAAGATCTTTTAATTCAGGATAATAACTATGCTTTTCATTGCAGCCTAATTTTTATCTCTAATTAAACGACTTTTGAAAGTTTGTTTGTCTTTTAACAACACCTTAATCAGCTAGTATTCTATTCCCAGCTGCATACTCAGCATAGTTTCTGCAAAAGGAAATCCTGATCTTTTATGTATTATAAATGAAATAGGTTTGCCTACTACAGGTCAGCACTCTTCAGTAGTTCTGAGGCTTTCTTAAATTAGCATAAAACACTTCCACATTAGAAGCTGGTAGAGGGAGACTTGAAAAGTTGATAATGTGATAACCTTTAAAAAGTTTTGTTCATTCCACCTTTTCTGAACTTTAACAATGGATTTAGTCCTACCTGATAAATATAACACCTAAGCACAAAAACCCCCTTGCTGATAAATTTTTACAGGTCATTAATGTGGTATATGTTTAAAAATACCAAAATGACATTCTAGTGAAGTAAAACACTTACTTTGAAAGCAGACCCACAAATACTATTGTCATCACTTACATGTAATTAAAACCAACTATAAAATTCAACTGCATAAGGTATGCAGATCATATCAGTGCTTTTTTTCCATTCCTCAGAAGCTAAGAAATCTCAGTTTGTTATTTTTTTTTTATAATTCTGAAAGTTAACGAAGATCTGCTGCTCCTCTCTTTAGTTATATGCAGGAAAGGGAAATTTGTGCCTAACGTGCTCACCTTACTGGTAAGAATTAATTAGCTGTAAGTATAGTTCTTTTTAAGGCAGGAAGCAACAGCAATGTTTTCATTACTTCAAACACCTTGGGTTTACAATTTCAGGAGCTTTTTTCTGTTATGTCTCTTTCAAGTAATTGAATTTCAACCTAGCAGAAAGTCTGCATTATTTGAATTGTTGATCTTGGGAAGCTTGGGGGCTAATACAATGGTTTACCAACACTAGCATATTTATAAATCCTAGCTTTCACAATGTTTTTTTTAAACAGCAAATTAAATGGTTTTGATGGCATGTTGGGTGGCTGGAAAGACAGCTAAAACTCCACATAATTTTTTTTCCATAAGGAGAGCTGCTTGTGAAATAAAAACTGAAAGATGGCTTTGTTATTTTTCTTATATCAATGAATCAGCTTCTAATAATTTACTTGCCTGTGCAGCTTTTAGTCTTGGTTTTGGTAACCATCTTTCACACAGTTATGTTGCTTTTGAGTATTGTACTTCAAGAACAATTCAGACTAATACGAATGTAGTAGAAGTCTTTCAGATTTCTGATCAAATTCATGGAAGAACCAGGCTTATCCAGTCTAGAAAAAAACATTAAAAAATGACCAAATTTCATACAGAGGAAAGAAAAAAATGTAAGCTGTAAGTATTCTTCCAATGCTCAGTGAGAAGAGTAACATGTTCAAAACTGCAACAGATAAGGAACCACCTTCTGGTCATTGGCATAGGTGAGCAGTGAAACACGTTGCTTACGGAGGCTGTGAAATCACCACTGGAGATTTATGGGGACACTTATGTGACTACCTAAACTATTCCTGACAGGCAAGTCTGCCTTGGGTCAGTGACATCAGTGATTTCTCACAGTGCCTTGAAGCCCTGTTTTTAATGACACATAAAGACCTGCAAGAAAAAAAGACACAGTAAGATCTAAATTAAAAAGCCACAATGGTTCTTCTGCACTGACTCTTCATGTTATTTTGCTACATGCTGAATTAGTAGCTACTGCACCAGAAGTCATTAAAACAGTTTAATCTCATGTTTCTCAACTGGAAAATTACTGGTATTCCTATGTCTGTATAAACTTCTAGTCTAAGCAGACAAAGCTGTTTCCAATCAGTATTTGCACTCATGCATCACTATCCTGCTGAAAAACAGCATAAATGACACAAGCACAATATGATGTCAACTTAATTCCTTATTACTGGGAAGTGCCTCATTCCCACATTGTTTTAACAAACAGCACTACGGTGTCTGGTTCTTTGGTATTTGGGGCGTTTAGACTCCCCTCCACAAGATGCTCCAGGAAGAAGATTCAGAAAGCTGGTGTCCTGCGTGGGAGCTGGCCAAGCCAGCCAGTGAGAAACACGACTGCTTAAGAAAGGCTCTGTGCACAGAAAGGAGATGCTCTGGAGGAGTCACAGATGTAAATTCTCTTCTAACATTGTCAATGTCAAATGAGTCTCTCACAAAAAAGCAGACTTCAAACAGGACATGCATCCATGAAGTGAGACCTCCCCTGTTCGCAGTTCCCCTTCAGACCCGGAACAGAGCTCTCCACCAGCACTCAGGGACATACACTCATTTTGAGGCCTCTATGACCAACCAAAATTTTCAGTATTTTATACTGAATTAATAGTTCCAAAAAGATATAGAAAGATAAAGTGCTTCAAAATATCCTGTAAGAAAGAAGCCTGGGACCTTATCATGCTGATATCCAGCTGCCTTCTTGACGGAAGTGCAACCAGGTTTAATTTCCCTCATCAATTCCAGACTGGTGAATGTCCACACTGTGTCAGTGAAAGTGCTAGTTTTATCAATGTAACAAGCTTGATAGGGTCAGTATTATCTCATTCAACTAGACAGAAAACTCTACAGCCTAATTAAGGCATACATGCTTTCCAAACTCAAGTTTTACGGAAGCTCCAAGTCACATCTTATCAGTCATCTCAAATGACCACTGATAATGAAAACCATAAACAGTGTGGGAAATAACATGAGTAGCATTACATTAGGGAAGCCAGAAGGGTTTACAGCAGAATTTAAAGCATTACTTGAACTTCCATTGCTGTTGCAAGATTGATTTTTCTGTTTCTCCAGTCCTAGCTTAATGCTAGCTAAGGAGAAGCCTGACAATATAGACAGATGTTCTTTGCAGCAGACAGGCACTGTAGACCTTATTTCAGAAATATGTGGCTTTTAAAAGTACAGCTGCTATCCCAGTTCTGACCTGAAAAACCCCTGTGGCTCCCAACAAGTTACTCTTCTAAGATGAGACATCAGGGAAAGAAAAGCAAGCCGATTCTCCTTAAACTTCACGAATAAGAGCATTCTCTAATCGCTGGGTTCTTGACTATGAGAGGAAACAATGATATCTGTCATCTCTGCACAGCATACATCCCAGCAGACCAATGTGTTCAGGGAATGTCTGAGTACATCTCCTGAGCATGAGAGGCTGGTAACAAGTTTAGTTTGTAAATCTTTCAGACGTTCACCACAGCTTTTGTTTTGATGTCTGTGCATCAAAGCTCATTAGCAGGAATATACGTAACTTAATGCACACCTGAAAGTTAAGCAAAGGTCCAGTGGCACTTTAACATCCGACTGCAAAAAACTCACTCAGGGTCTCAGTTCCTTGGTAAGAGTGTTCTACCAGATCCTGCAATGTCCAAACAAACACTTCTGATGCCCTGTATTCACTGATAAGTTCCCTAAATCCATGGGCTAGATGTGTAATACAGTCTCTAAAACTGTTAAGAAACAATCTCATTTAGTTATAACAGTTTAGCTGGAGCTGAGTCACTCTGGTGAAGCTTGGTTAACATGCAGCAAAACAGAAAACGTGACCTTCCAGGGGAATTCTATGTTACATGGATTATGTTCTTAGTTTGCACTTGGTTCAGAGAGAAATCCCTTCCTTACTGCAAGCCACAAGGAAATCATTCAATGCTGATGCTAGCAAAATTTCTGGTGGTCTTGGGAACCAAAAGCTGACCCAGCTTTTATTAGAAAGCACATCTACTGACAGTATTATAGGCGACTCTGCTTTTGGGTGAGGCCTTTGTCAGTAATGCTGCTGCTACAGCTTGAAACTACAGCACCACTGGCACTTATCCCAGGAAGCATGGGAGCTTCTGATGGATACTGACCACAGCAAAATGAGACTTCCCAGAAGAAAGAGTGACTTCCTCATGTCCCAGAAGAAACAGGGATTAGTTTTTGACATGATGACATAAGTGAAGCATCTAGCTATTTTCAGTGGACACAGGAATGTGTGAGCTTGCTATTATATGTAAACAAATAGACACTTTTATATTTGCAGTGAAAGTTTAAAATTGTCCCTCACACATTGGTGTAAGCACTTCGGCTCACTGATATGAAAGTATAAAATGGGTGCGCAGTTAGAAAACTTCCTAAAAAACAAAATAAATCAAAACAGACTTGTATTTGAGACATACCTTACAATGGTGTAACTTCTTCTAAGCACAGGATTCATAGTATCTAGAAACAGAACAGCTGCACTGTGATATGTAAGAGCAAATATGAAAATAGAAAACTAACCTTGGTTGAAACATATGCTAAAAACCTTACTGTGCGGACACATGAGTCATCTACAAGCTTGCAACCTCTCTTGTGAAGTCAAAGAGCCAACATTTCTAATGAAATGAATTTACACCACTTAGCAAACATTAAATGTGCAATACATCTGTTACAGAGGTCAGTGCTATTTACCCATTGTGATACAGGTGCACCTGTAGACGCAAAGACTTAAACACCCAATCTACATGCAAGAGGGTGCATAAATAAGGCAAAAACCCTTACTAGATCATGTCCAAAGGGAACAAGAACTCCCATCTCCCAGAGTCACCTACCCCAAGTGGTTCCTCTCTCTGGGAATATTTCTTAATGCTCAAGAAATAAATACGCTGATCGATCCCCATCTGTCACGACAGTTCATGGTTGCCAGGGGAACAATCTGAAAAACAGAGCTTGACTAATGGTATCAGGTAACACAGCCCTTTTCTGCAACAGAGAAGGCCAAAGCTTGGGCTTTCATTAGGGATGAAGAAAACACCCACAAAAAAGGAAACAAGATTTTCCCATGCTAGGTTAGGCAAACCAGCTCCACAGAGGTCTCGACAGCTTTCATTTAACTTAGAGCAGTGAAATCTGAGTTGACTCCATGTTTGACTCTGAGCATAAAAGCAAACATAGGTTAAAAAAATTATATAAGTTAAGCAATCATGTCAGGTTTCCAGGCGTTCTGTTAATCACTTCCTTGTCATAAGAACGTGGTGCACATACCACACGCAGCATCCACCTATTACCGTAAAGCCAGAGTAGCTCTATTGAGGTTATGATTCCTCTCTTCCTCAGATTTCACGTTATGATGGTTGCTATGATTAGACCTACCCAACAGCAAATACCACTTTTGTACTTCATGGGAGGGAAAAGAAAGCTACTCTTTTAGATAATGGATCCACTAGACCCATGAGTAATCAGACTATTTCAGCTCCTGCAAGGAGCCCCCACTGGTTTTATCAAACCTGATGGAAACGTGCATATTTCTTCACACCTCTGCTGTCCCCAGGATTTTGTACACAAGTCAGTGTGAAGTTCACTCACTAAGAGCATACCAAAAGCAGCATTTTACTTTGGTTCTCCTGTGCAAACAACAGGCTTATCCCAAGTATGTAAAGTTCTCACTCACACCTAAGGACTAAAGGTAAAGGTGATCCTTTCTAAAGAAGATCAAAGGTCTACCCAGATACTTCCACGCAGCATCTCATTTTCAAACCTTCTGCTCCTCTGGCATTCCTTTCCTCCCTGACTGAAAGTATCTTTATTTTTTCAGTAATGCAGCTGGGGATGTTTCATTCCCCGTCTCCTTTCCCCTATTCTGTTTCAAATATGTTTACTTTCATCCTGAATCGACAGGGCCAGTTTCAAATTTAACTTTCCACTAATGTCAAAGGAGCTAAATATTTTATTCAGAATAAAATTTGCATTTATCTGTGCTACCATTTCCAGCTGCCCCACCTCCACTCCCCCTGTCCCCTTAACGCCTCCCAAGTTTTCACACAGGTACAACCAGATTATTAACAATAGCTCTTTCCCAAATCCCCGCCATTATTTAGAGCTGACCACACCACTGCTACTGCCAGCTGCCCAGAACTTTGGGGCTAGTCTGCCAGCTTGTAAAAAGTCCCACACCTGTGAGGTTGTGGCAACTGGAAGGTATTGCTGTATTTCAGTATTCACTAATAATTTTAAGAATCATTCTATAGCAGAGCCAACATAAATAGTGGCTAGATATGCCAAACATTGATCATAAATACTAATAAAAAATCAGTAGGTCTTTTAAATTTACTGAAATTTTTGTAATATGGGTGCAGATTTTTTTCTCCCATCAAATGATGTAGAATAAAGTATCTATATCAAGACACTTGCCAGTCACTTGTGTTGCCTGCTGAAAAAAGCCCCAGTCTTTGCAAGTTTCATAGGCCATCCCACTTAACAGCAATTGTGCCCACATTTCATACAGTCATCAATCAGCAGAAGTCAGCAGGAGTGTTTCATCCACCTGTTTAGGCTGCCCTGCAAACTCCCTGTTTGATGAGGCGGCATAGATAGTTAGAACCACTTATAGTTCAGGAGAAAACGTGCTAATTTAAATAACGAAAAAAATAAATGCAGAAAATAAATGCAAATTCTGCACTGGCAAAGACGTGGGAAGCAGTCCAGGAAAGATGTCACTCTTGTCATCCCTCATTAGGAGATTGCCCCTTCAAAGGACCAAGTTTCTGGAATCCCCACTAATCTGGAATCCCCGCTAATGCCATTGCGTAAATGGTTGATGGCAGGGTCACACCCAGGATACTGCAGAAGCACTGCCCGTCACCTGCTCTCTGTGGCACACCGGTTTGGAATAATAACTCTCACCTAATCAAAAGGTGTAGGTCCACCCGCTGAGCCTGTAAGTGCACCCTTGAGCACCTACACTGGCACTCAGCCAAATGAATTCACCCAGAGCTGTCTAAAGTTATACAACTGTTTACATACTTTATGAAAACATTTTATCTTCTTTTATGAGACATTATCTGCCTGTCTGTGACAATTTACGTGCTTCACTCCCAGCCCATTTCTAAGTCATCTGGAGTGAAGAGCCTAAGTGGAAAGCCCTACTTTCATTTACTATCTGAGCAACTGCTTCTAGGAATTGAAGTTCAGAGAAAATAAGGTATTTTCTAGATTTGTCTTACTTTGACACGCTTCTCCAGCAAGAACTCATAACACAGGTGAGTGAGATTCTAAATCAATTTTGTAAACAGATCCCCAAAATCATGTCAGTGACCCTTCTCCACAGTTAGGACAAGCAATTCACAGGTCTACTGTTTCCAAATGCCACTGTCAATACAGGAGGCGATGAGTAAATTCCTCTTTTTTTTTCACTCTAGATTAGTCTAGTCATCGCAGGCTTTTGAGGAGAGCTCTTGGAGTGGTACGGCAGCCATCCATGTTTTTAAGCCATGCACACCCCCACTGGATGGGAGCAGACTGGGTGTCCTCCCCGGGTCACTGGCACTCCAGGGGTCTGCCTGCAGAGCCGAGCAGACCAGAACCAGGCCGGCCCTCGATGAGGTGGCTGGGCCTGGGCCCCTGGGCATAGAGGTGCCAGCGTGCTGACCCACACCCTGCCCAGGGAGGTGTCGGGCAGCCCCTCACTGCCGCCGCACGCACTGTGGCCTCGCCTTTGTGTGAGCTCCACCGTGTTTACTCTCCCACTTCCTTGTTCCACTCCAGTGCGAGGGCCATAAACCGCCCGGCTGGCACGGCCGAGCCCTTGGTGGCAGGAGCAGGAGGAAGAGGAGGGAGGGGGATGGCGGTCATCCGCTGGCTCTGCGCTGCGAGGGCACCCCAGGTGCCGCCGTGGTGGATGGGAGCGCAGCCTTTCCCCTAGGGCTGGTGTCACCGTCCACGGTGCGTCTCTCATGCCCACTGGCCACCCTCATGCCGTGGTCCAGGGGCACACCAGGAGGGAACAGGACCTATTTCCCCTTCTTCTCAGACTTCAGGGGCCCCAATGTGACGGCCCTGCGCATCGGCGAGTCATCTGCCCTGGCCTCCATCTTCCTGCTGTCCTTGGCGGGAAACATCTGGGGCATCTACCTGCTGGTGAGGCAGCACCGCCGGCTCTGGGCCGCCAACTGCCTCGTCCTCAACCTCTTCTGCGCCGACCTGCTCTTCATCACCGCCATGCCCTTCATCGCCGTCGTGCGCTGGACCGAGTCGTGGGTGCTGGGCGACATCGTCTGCCACCTGCTCTTCTATGTGGTGAGCCTTAGCGGCACCGTCGTCATCCTCTCCCTGTCGGCTGTCAGCCTGGAGCGCGTCCTCAGCATCGCCCGGCTGCGCCACGCCGCCTTCCGCCGCCGCAAGGTGCTGGCCGCCGCCCTGGTCCTCATCTGGGGCTTCGCCGCCCTCGCCACCCTCCCTCTCTGCTGCTTCTTCACCGTGGTGCGGCTGCCCGCCGCCNGCCTCTGCCACGGCGGGAGAGAGGTCAGCGAGGAGATCGCTTGCAGGGCGGGCAGCGCTCTGCGTGCCGGGCAGGTGGGCGGCTGTGCCCGGAGGAGTGGCCGCAGCTCCCCCCGGCGGCCCCCCGACCCGCTCTCCCGGCGGACCGTCCCGTTAGCCGGGAAACGCGCATCGGCTGGGATTCTCTTTGCGTTCCTCAGTGCGGCTCAGAGATCCACTTTTCAGCTCACTTCCCCTTACAGACGGATCGGCATCCTGGGAGAGTTGCTCTGCACTCGCAGCCCTCTCTGTACATAATGGCCATTCATAGATTTTTCTGCCTAATATTTTGAAATGCATACAAAAGTGCACCCAACGTGACACTTGAATAAATGAGTAAGTTTAGGGTCTGTAAGTTTCAATTTTAAAGTTGCCATTAGCATTTGATATTAAATTAATGGGAGTATTCTAGTTGTAGACACATCTATTTGTAATTGTATGGACTTTTAAAACCATCAAGTAATATATTACTTGACTGCTTTGTCTAAGTAGAAAGTTTTCACAGTCTTGGTTTAGTCTTGGTTTAGACATTTTTTTCCATAAGCATGGAGGGAAATAAGGATAATGCTGTAGTGAAAATAGTGGTACAACGTTACTTTTCTTCTTCACTTTTTGTAAATAGGACATTCAAATTTGCACCCTGGATTGGCCCAGCACTGCAGGAGAAACAGTCTGGGATACGACCTTTGCCGCTGTTTTCTTTCTAATACCAGGATTAGTCATTGTCATCAGTTACTCCAAAATCTTACAGGTACATTTTTCCTTTAAATTTTGTTGTAAAACAAAGGGAAGTAAACAGTAACTCACTGGGCATCATCATATTGTCACTGGATACAAATACACATGAAGGGAACAAGCATCATTTGCTCAATAAATGATAAGTATGTGATATAAAATGAAGTGTTTTAACCTGCAGATAACAGTCTATACATTTCAATTAAGAACCTATTTCAACAGCACATTACCAGAGGCCCAACACATTGTCTTCCTATACATATGGTATTAAATGCACTTCTCCATTTATGTGCTGTTCATATTTAAAGACTGTCAGTCTCCTGAATGCTGAAAAAGTCTAGCATTTGGAATAACTAAAAACTAGATTTTGCTTTCCTTGAGCCTAAACTCCAGTCATAAGGGATTTGTAAGAAAGCAGAGAAAGACAGGACTAGAAAAAACCCATCCACTTTTGGATCCACTGGCTTTCTGCATGTCTTTAGTACACAGATCTCATTGGATTGTACTTAATCCTCCACAATTTCAAATGTTGCAAACAAAACCTTTAAATTAAACCCTGTTTCCACTTTCTTTTTAAGTGGATGTTGTTTAACATAAATGCTGAAATACAAGCCAAGACACCCAGCACCACAGTTTTAATCTATATTCTAGCAAGCATTATATTAGCATCTAAATTCCTTTTAAACTATCCAAAAGCAGAGTGAGAAGGATCTAGACAGCTTCAAACCAAGCACTCCAAACTAGGCACTGCATTGCCTAGTTTTTAGCAACCACCCAGAAAATCCTTGATTCTTTTACTAGGCAATTAAAATTCTCATAATATGTATAAGAAAATTACAGGTTTTGGAAAGGAACCTCAAAATACATGGATTATTGAGCAAGGAGTTAACTGATGAAACGCTAAGCACCAAGGGGCTGTGGATGCAGGCACCAGAGCTGCATGTAGGTGTTTCAGTGAACCTAGGACCTAGAATCTGGTCTCCACACACCCTTGCCTATTGATCAAACTTAAACTTGTAGTAAAAGTCATCAGCCTGTAGTTTCTGTATTGTCTATTAGCTCACTACAATCTTGAGGTAAATGCATGAGGTGAAGCTCTTCTAGTGAAGTAAAGCACCTGCAACCTCATATAGGCAAAGAGCATAGCGTAGCGCAATGGAGAATGTGAGCCCTTTGAAAGAACTGCAAAATACTGCAGGCCAAGGAATGCCACAGTTCTTGGTCAGAGGCCAGGACAGGAATGCTGTTTGTTGTGTCCTTGCAGACTCCAGATTACTGGTAAATTTAGAAAACAAAATGGCACATAGGGAGCTAGAAACCAAAAATGATATTTGGAATACTGGATTGATTACAGGACAGCCCTGTGCTGCCCTGCTCCTTTTTCTTTTCTAACTTGCTAACAGAGATGCTAAAATACGTTACCATTTCCCCTGAAATGAAGAAGGCTTGAGGCCCACAGCAGGATATAATTGAATCTTCTCTCTCTTCAAGAAGCAACCAGAACTGAGCTGCAGAATGTCTCAATCCCTGAGCCATTCCCAAGAGCAGACTCACTCTCACCTTGTGAGAATGCTCTATTATGCCAGTGCACATATATTCTCAGTATTGCTGGAAATAGTGCCAGGCATTCTTGTATTCACATTACAACACTGATGATGATGATGATAATGATGATAATGATGATGAAGATGATGATGACTGACTACAGATATAAGACCTGGAATTTTTTAAGAAATATACTACTACTACAACAAATGTGTACTTCACAATTTACTCTGAAACCGAGTATTATTTTTACATAACACTTCCCAGAACCCTGGCAAAAATGATAGATTAGAAGCCATGATTTGTAATTTATTTGGTTTTGCGTTGTTCTGCCTCTCAGGCAAGACTTTGTCAGAGGCTAAAACTAGCGAAGATGTCTGTGTTCTGGAAGTTACATGCTTATATATACCTGACTTCTAAGTTCCTGTTTGTCTAAGTGTGGTCCAGATAGGTATCTATACTGGGCAGACCAAAAAGGGATCCACAACATACCACTGCCACCCCATTTCTCTTGAACACTTTCTTAAGATGCAGTTGCGTCTTATTTACTACAGTCCTGGTGATTCTTGCATTCTTAGTTCTAGGCTGTGCAGCTCCTGCAGGAAAGACAGAAGGTATTTATACGGGACAGATAAAAATGCATCTGATGAGGACATTCTGTAGCAGTTTTGAACAGTGGAGACAGAAGTGTACATAACCCATTTTTCCTACTTTTATATTAGAAGTGGATATTAGTCCTTTGCATTTTGTGAAATCTTCATTCTTACTAAGACAGGTTAGGTGCTCTCTGAGAACAATTCTCAGTTTGGACTATTCGGAAGAGTTAGCCTTTGTGGATTCCAGATGGGTACAGCGGAAGATCATCAAGCTGGAATAGTTTTACATGCTCAGGACATCAGAATTCTCTGCTCCTTTTAAATCAGGGAAGCAGCTAGTGATACTGTCTCCTTCTCAGCCTCAGCAGCTGCTAAGAAACCCGTTTTTGGTTCACAGGTTTTGATTTATACACTTCCATTCTATTGAAATATTTAGAAGATGTCTAGATTCTTGATGAGTATTTATGTCTGTGACAAATTTAGAAAACTGCAAACAGAATGACAAATTACTCTCCCTCTCTCTAAACATTTTCGTTCTTGCCTGTACCAGGAAGTTATGAAGTGTTGCTAGTATTAGTGTTATCCTTCCTGTAGTTTCTGCTAAAGGGAAAAGTGGCAGGAAGAGTCCTATACCTTTTTACTTTCCTACATAGACAGTGAATTGATAAAGGCTTTTGAAAACACCACTTCTTTATGCATGCAGGGGATAAAGTGGCATCTCAGTTATTTAGCATAAATCTTTGTTTGCTAGATATTTCAGGGGTTTTTTTATTTGCATCAAATGTGAATGTAACGAACTTAGTTGTGCCATGCCAACTTCAGTGAAGACAGGGATGTAGAGCAGGGGATTTAGAGTTTTCTGCAAGTCACTGGGTTCAATATTCTACCTAATGACAGATGATGCACACCCATTAATACTACGTTCCCAAGCTACACATAGGCTGGTTTATTACATCAGAGAGTACTTTTACAAGACACAGATTTTTATAGTGACAAAAGGATCTGTAAGATTTCATGTTAGTTCATAGAAAGCAATTGTGATTACTGACTGAAAAGCTAAGTGTGACACGAAGCAATGCACAGTCTCATTCACATTTAAAATAATTTAGTTACTGTAATAAATTCATGCTCCTACTAATACCTACCTTATAATATTAGCATGGCCGTAAGAGAATTGGATCACGTTCCTGCTTGCACATCAACAGGATTGTTAACTATGTTCCAGTTTGCATTTGTGAAAAAAATCAATGGGTTTCTTTAGATAGAACAAATGAGGTCATAATTTGAATTTAATAGGATTTCATGAGTAATTAAGACAGTTTTATGCTGAAAAGTATGACTGGTAGAGAACCATGAAAAGAACAACCACTTTGCCTAATGTTGAGATGAGTTCACAGCTGAGAGGAAATGGAACTGCTAGTGAAGTGAGAACATTTGGAATGGAACCACTGACAAAAAGTACAAATGGAATTCTGCAACATCTTTTTTGTAGTCACTTTTCAAAAGAAAACATCATGTGCCAAGATTTACTTTTTCACTTGTAAAAACATGTTTCAGTGAAAGTTGCTTTCTTCTTTTTTACTGCAGATTACAAAAGCATCAAGAAGAAGTTTAAATGCTGGTTTAGCCTACTCAGAACATCATCAGATTCGTGTTTCCCAGCAAGACTACAAACTATTCCGAGCTCTCTTTTTGTTGATGATCTCTTTCTTCATTATGTGGAGCCCAATAATAGTAATTATTTTTTTAATTTTAGTTCAGAACTACAAAAAAGATATAAATATTTTGCCATCAGTTTTCTTCTGGATAGCCTTATTCACTTTTGCCAACTCTGCTGTCAATCCAATTTTGTATAATGTTGCCCATTTCAGACGTAAATGTCAGGAAGTTCTTCTCTGTTGTACAAGGAACCCTGAAAGGCATGGAGCAGGTACAGAAACCACTGCAAGAAGAAGTAATCGTGAACAGCCACATTTGTCTTTCATTACCAGATAATTATTTGAAGTCTGAGCTGTGCCACACTGGATTTTGTCTACACTATCCCGGGTCATATAGGTCATTATGTTATAGTATTATGTGCCAGAGGACTAGGAAAAAAAACTAAATATGTATTTTTAATTCCTACAGGTAAAATTCTCTTGACTTCATTGCTTTGCCTCAGTAAGATTTGGACAATTTAATCCAGTGGATTGAATTCTCCTCTTACGCTGAAATAAATAGAAATATGGCAGTGAACTTGGTGAATGCAAAATACTTGAATTTAATACTTGAAACTTTCTAGCGAAAATGTTCATCCTCAGAAAGTATCTGCTTTTTTTAAATCCAATTTTTAAAGGGAACTTGATTAAACACTTCAATAACTGACTGCCTGAACATAGGTTTGAGCAGACTAACTGAAACAAGGTGATGAACATGTGTTATCACCAAGTAAATGACCAGTTTCGGTCCATCTCAGATTAAAAATATGGGCTTAATGCATGTGAATTTACAAATAAAAATAAATAAATAAACGGTTAATTGTCATGTGTTAAAGAGTTCTTTTAAAAAGATGCATATTTTTTATGTCTTCACTAGTCATATAAGAAAGTTAATTACTGATATATAGAGTCACTGAAATTCCTTTCTCTTTTCTAAATGATTTCCAGTATTTTCTAGAGAAAATATAATGTCCTATTTGAAAAGAAAATACATGTATTTTGGGGTTTATGATAAATACTCTTTTAGTCAGAAATTGAAGCCATTAAAAAAAGCAAGATTAAATTCTTAATTATCACTGTGTGTCACCAGTTCAAAACAGTGCACTAAGATAACAGGCTACTAATGAAACCAGTGTCTACATATGTACAGACTTGCATACAATTTTCTTCCCCTGTAATCCAAGTTTATTAAAATGTTTCATTGGTTTATTAACAAGGTGAGCTACACAACTCAGATAAATATATTGAAAATCTAAATTAAGCCATTTGAAGCATTTTCCAGAGAACACATGATCAATGTGTTAACTTTACATCCGTGGTGCTGTTACATGGTTTCTTTCCATAGGGTTGGATCTCCTTAAGAGCAAAATCCTGAAACACAAAAACCACAGCTGTGTTTGTCAAACACTCTAGACTTTCACCAAATTTAAAATGCATACATATCTAATTTCTTTAAAATTCTCTTGAGTCCAGCAGTCTGTTACTTGTAATAGTAATGCCATTACTCTCCTCTGCAGTTTCTAATTCCAAGGAATTTTCAACTCAGAACAAAACAGGAATTCATCTAATCTGTTCCACCTCTCCTGAGCGTCTTAATACTTTTGCAAACAAGATACTGGGCAGATCAGTGATAAAAGAGTATCTTTCAGTGATAAAAGAGTCTATACTTTAACAAGCTTCTAATTATTTGCCTAGAAATAATTAATTTAAGAACTTCTTTCAACAAAGGAAGAATCTCCTGACCCCCAAAACTCCTAATGGCAATAGTAAATTCGCAGAAGGAATATACCACTCTTTATTTCACAATTTTTGCTTCTAGCAAATGCTAAAAGCAGATGTGGCTTTCAACTCTACTGACATGACACTGTATTGTATTTACAAGTACTCTCACTTCATATTGACACTGACATTACACAACTTAAAGTTACTTGAGTTGTTACTCTGAGAGACTGTGTATCATAGCTTGAGCTATATTTGAGAAGGAGCTACCATCAGAAATTCAGTGTAAGTTAGACAAAAAACTTTAATTTCCTAGGCTTCTCTTTTGCCTTGAACAGCCAGTACTGGTATTTTAATTTTTTTTTTTTTAGATCAAGGTAAGTTTTGTATGTCTATTAGTTGAGGGGACACACACAGGGACACACACACACACACACACACACGCACACACACACACTCTTAATTAGCTTCAAGATGTAGGCACAGTATGCACAATTAGCAACAGATACCAGCCTATTCTTGCATTTACTAACATCAGTCAGAGTTTTACCACAGTAACGATGGGATGCAGGTCAGTGCAGACAATTGAAGTTGGTTTGTTTTGGTAATAATTCTGTAGCTCTTAATAGCAGAGTTAAAACTAAAGTAGTAAGGTTTCCAATCCACATATAAGGAATTGAGCAAATTTTGTAAGAGTTTCTGATATGAAGCTTCCAAGAATTTTTTATTTTTTTTTTTTTTCAGTTTAGCTCACAATCATTCCCTCAGTCCCAAATGTGCTTGTTTTGCAGGAACTTTGGCTTAATTATACTGGAGAGTTCAGAATCAACTAATAATAGGGTCCTGATCACATAAAGGGAAAAACGCAAATTACTGGCTTTAAGTTTAATTTACGCATTGGTGCTGGGCTCATAAACTCTGAAATAATCCTTAATAAAAAAGTACCTGGGCTCCTATTTTTCATTTGCAAACTATGGAACTCACACAGTTGTATAAGCCACTGCACTCAACACCTAACATCTGAGCCTAAATTAAGATAGCAAACAAAGAACAGTGCAACTTGGTAGATTAGATATTTGATGTCTATAACAAACTAGAGGCAGCATGATCAACTTTTAAATTATCTTAGATTTAGTAAAATATCCCTAAACATCTCATTATCTGGCTATCTCATTTTCAGAAATTTTTATTCTTGCTGGACTTCATTTGAAAAGCAGTGAATGCAGGATTCAGAACAGAAAAGTATAATCAATTTGTACAATGACATTGTTTCTTTTCTATCCTACCATTTATGTAATCATACAAATCATTCACAAAAGGCGCTTACATTTGCATTTATGATGTCACTTATTCTTGACTGTTGTAAGTCTCAACTGACTTATGTTTTCTCCAAATTCTCATTCAAGACAAAATTTTTTTTTACATTGTCGGGCACTTTTTCCAGGTCACTGATCAGCACTGTAAACACCACCTACTTTAGCAGATCTTTAAGGCACCTTGTTATCAGCGTACTACTTTACAACATGGCAATGTATTACTATCTGTTTATGGATCAGATGAACAGATAATAGAGCCACAACAGCCGACTTTGCTCGTCCGTTCTGATTTTCTTTATAAGACACAAAAGTTCCTTCAGTCAATCCTGGTTTGCTCCAGCATGTCACTGAGAAAAGCCTTTAATCTTAATTTACAGATTTCAGTGATGAAGAACATACAACAGCTCTCGGTAAACTGTTCCAAAGGTTAATGACCTTTGGAGTTAAACAAATGGCTGTTGATTTCTGCTCTGAATGTGTCCAGTTTAAAGTTCCATCCATTTAAATTTATAATTTCTGTGTTTGCAAGTCCTTTTCTATCCAATTCGTATTGCTTGTGTGGATAAGCACAGACTTTGCTCAGGCCAGCCTTTAACCTCTTTCTAATGAGAAAAGATCAAGATCTTTGAAGCACTCATTAGAGGATACATTTTACAAACTTTCAATCATTTTCTCTGCTCTTTTTTAAAACTTCTAATCAATCCTCAGTACTTTTTCAATTTATGGTTGTCACCAAATGCGATATAGCACTTAGACCTATGCCAAGCACAACAATCTCATGTGAGTCTTAGTTTAAGCATCCAAGAGTCATACTAACTTTTTTGCCCTCATCATTACATTGGGAATTCCCATTCAGCTGATTCACCAGTCAAGTCTTTCATAGATAACGCGTCTTCTGGGATGTGAGGGGTGGGGAGGGAGTAGGGACAGGTACTACTATTTTATTTGTTCTAAATATTCTGATTTTTCTCCTTCACTCTTTACTATTCCCCATTCTGGGTCTAATTTTTATCTGGGTTATTTTTCGGGGTGTATTTTTATTTTAAGTAAGTACATTATGTTTTCTTCTAGATTATTACCATTTGGCATTTTGCAATATACGGGAGCATAAGTGAGCTAATCTGTATCCTTCCCTGTGTTGTAAGCTCAGCCTGACTCAAGATAGGGTCATGCTTCCAGTATGAGGGCTATGTCACACTTCCACAGCCCTTTGTGAAATGGTTGGCATGAGGACTTGGGAGAAAGGGTCTTCTGTAAGGCATCCTTTCCAAGACTTCTATTTTCCTTAAAAGCCTTTTTGAAGCGTTTCTCAAATAAATTTTTGAACAAAGGCAAAGAGATCCAATTAAAGGTGCCCATTTACTTTTTACTGTAACTATGAAGTGTATCCTTACTATGTTTACTCATGCTACATTGATTTAATTGTTTTACAACTTCCTCTAATTACTGTTTCAGCTGATCTGATATGCTGCATGGAAGGCTACGCACCTCGGCTCTCCTTCAGATAAGGGAAGTAAAACTTGGAAATAACTTACTACAAGCTCCAGTTTTCAAAAGACAATGTTACCGCCACTAAGTAAGACTGTATGCATTTGATATTTAATGAGCAAGAGAATCCCAGTGCTTTAGTCATTAAACTTTGAAATAAAATTCTTCAGAAAAAAAAAGTTCTCACCATTATGAGCGATAACTCTGTATTTTCTGTCCAAACAGATGTCTATCTGCCTTTGCCTGACAATTTTCTGTGCACTTGGAGGCAATCCCTTGGGGTCGCGGGAGAACACAATGGAATAGCTATCAGCACAAGTGCCATCTGCATTTAGTCGGCGGCAGGAGTAATGAAGAGCATATGTATCATAATCTGTGTCCACTACCCAGTGATCATCATCTGGAAGAAACCACAGCGAAGAAGGAAAAGTGTTAGAGACACAAGTGAAATCTAGTAAATCAGAAAGGATTGCTGCCATAACTCTGTAAAGAAAATACTAAGATGAAGATCGGTACAAATTATAACAGATTAGCTTTTCATTTATTCTTGTGTCCAGTATTTAATTCCATGTTTATTTTCAAAAAGAAAATAAAGAAGGATACGCTAGGCCTGCTCCAGATGACTCAAACCTGTAAATATTTTCCTACCAGGGATGTTACTTAGACTGCATTTTTAAGGAAAAAGATTGTCATGCAGTTTGCATGTGTGTTAGAAGTGTATTTGCTACAAGTTCTGCCATAAACCCTCTTCTTAAAACACAGTTACAACTTCAGAGAATTCTTAACTGTTTAGCTATGTAACCTGATAAGAACCTGGTCACACAGACACCCTGTTCTAACAGAAGTGGGTCTGTTTCAGTGTTTGCAGTAAAACCTGATGTATCTGCACCTTCCTCTCCTGGAGCAAAAGATTCTCCCTTGTAGTACATCTGCACTGGGGAAGGCAACACTCTGTTGTCTTCACCTTCTCTCCTGTGTGGGGACACCAGACTTTTTAGAAGGGTAGAGTTTGGGGTCAGCCAGCAATCTGAAGTACCCATGACTCAGCAGCATATTGTGAGGAGACCTGGCAACTATTAAGACAAATTGGCATACAAAACATGCTTTCTAACTGTGTCTTTAAACAGAATGGAGCTCTTGTCAGTTCCAAATTCTACCTGCTTCCCTTGGAAACAATCCAAGGAAATGTCTTTAGCTACAAAGCGTCCGAATCTCTACTTGGCTCAAGGAACTGATTTTGCATAGGGTGTGACAGATGACATAAAAATATGAATATATCTATATATACATCTGAACATATTTGTCTCTTAAAACAGATAAATCTCTACATTTGCAGACCAAACAAAATAACATTTTCTAAATCCTCTTTCCTGCTTGGCCAGCTCTGACATCAGGATTCAGAAAGAACGGAAGCATCTGGTAACTGAGTTCTGAACTGAAACAAGTCTTAAAATACTTCATCTGCCTTTCATTTCTTTCCAAACAGTGGCCTTCGATTATATTGTTGGGTAACAAACAAAATAAATACGAAGGTATACAAAGCCTAGGTCTTCACTTGTTTAAAGAAAGCCAACCAGCTGTCCCATATAAAAAGTAGTGATTACGTTGTTCACATTAAGGCTTGCAGTATGATAGTTACTATGTCTTTTAAGAGCGTTTAAGAAATTCTAGAGTACTTCTTCCTTCCCTAGCATGCACATACAACATAACTAGTCTTCTAAGTAGTTCTGCATCTTCTATAGCTAGGTACTCACTTCCTTTCTGCAGAAAAGAGGCAACACCCCAGTACTTCATCTTGAACTTGGCAGGATCCTCTGTGTCAGTGAAAGAGCCAATCATGTCAGCACAGACATCCCAGTTACTGTAGCCAGAGACAAAGAAAATATCACATTCCAGTCTAACAGCACAGGTTCAGTGTGACTGTGTGACTAGCACAGGGGTAGCAAGCAGGACTGGAGCAGTAGCTCAGTGAAATGGAGTGAGAGGTAAATGGCAAATGGCTTACTTGAAGAGTCTGACTCTGCCCTTTGCAGTGGCAGTCATTTTTCCATTCTCATCTACAGTGAACTGGGCTACCACATTGTCCTGCAGAAATAGCCCCTCAGGATCTTTTTTTGCCATGGCATACCAGGTGCCACTGTACTGCAAGGAAATAAGAAAGGCTGCAGTTAGACCTAGAACAATGGAAACGTTATAATCAGACAGTACAGAATGGGGGAGGTGACAGAAAGGAGAGCATGCAGATCTTTGACACCATGCCTCAAAGGTGTACCTAAGAAACAAATCTAGCTGTTTCAATAGCATAAAGCCACCAATACATCCTAGTGCAGTCATAATTTGTGGAAATATTGACCTTTTTTTGTAATGTTATCTGTATCTGCAGCTGTCCAGTATAAGGAATACAAAATTTAGTGGAAAAAGGATAACAACTGGCAGATCTTGACAGATATATGTATAATTTTCCTTGCAATGGTGTCTGAAAACACCAGAGTATTAATTTTTCATGGAAACAACCAAGTCAATACACTCCTTTTGCTTATACGCTACAGTTTGAGACCAGTCTGCTAAAACTCAGTTTCTGCAGTATTCCTTTATCAGATGCCTCAGGATCCAGCATCCTGTGGAGGTGTGGACATTACACACTTCCACTATTTCTCAGTATTACAGTCTGTGACTTTGAAATGTGAACACACTGGTGCTACTGAACGCCAAATTTTGTAGCCTGGAAAGAGGAGTTAGGCAAGACAACACAGATCCAGGAGAGTAAAGAAGATTTACCCTGGTCTTGTCGAAGTTCTCCTTGACTTTGAAGCTGCTTACTCGGCAGTCCCGCTCCGCAGTGCTGCTGCCTAGCAAGGCCAGTGACAGCAGCAGCAGCCAGGGCAGAGCTCTCTCCATGTGGGCCATCCTGTCCCTGCAGCAAACAGAGAATAGCATCAGAAACAAGCTCTGTCACACAAGTGAAGGGAGGAAGGCTGCCCTGACAGGTCGCCAGGGCATCACGCAGCTTTCCCTGATGCATGTGCAGGCAAGGCACCTGCTTGTCCCCAGCCCACAACAGCAAGGTCCCTTACAGACAGTGCTGATCCCTGGAGCCTCTTGAGACCCCAAGTGTTGATGGTGGTGGCAGTGCCCAGGCAGGGAATGCTTTATGTAGTCCTGGGGCTTTCGCAACCTGCTGAGCCACAGAGCCAGCTTTGGAGAGGGGAGCAGGGAGGAGGGTTGATGGATGCTGCAGGCTGGGGCCCCTTCATAAACAGCCTCTTGCGTAACACCCATGGGCTCAGGTGGTCTTTGACCCTGATCTGCAGCCAAGCAGGCGCTAGGAACAAGTGCCTCTCTTTGCTTTTCCTAACCCAAAAGCAGAGCTCACATCTGGGGTAAGAGGTGTGCACATGTGTGGGGAGAACAAATGGAATGAGAGGCATCCCACCTTTGCAGGGGGAGAGTGAACTGCCTCCTCCTCCTCTGTGATTTTACACACTGCAGTCCAAAATCCATTTTACCCAATATGCTCGACCCAGTTACAAGGTGCAAACTTGTTTCTTCCACCTCCTCCCCAAAGTCCTTTCCTCTTTTACCCTGATAAACAGTGGCAAACATACTACTTGCAAGTTTCTGCTCACGTTTCTGAAAGCCTGGTCATGCCAGAACCTCTTCAGGTCCTCATGACTGGTTCTCTCTTGCATCCGAAAGCCTCTCTTAGGTGCTAAATCATCTCCTGAGCAGCTCCCAGCAACAGGAATTGGGGCCCTGCACATCCTCAGGATGGTGAAAGAGCTCTTTTATGTGGTAGCAGGATTTAAGTATGGTCTGCAAATACCCAAAAGCATGTACACACCACATCTGGCCATTTTGACATTAATTTTCAATCAGATATTCCATAATTTCTATTCTGTTTTTGGCAAACTGTTTTCAGTTATATAAACCATTATTTTCTCCTGTCCAGGCAAGTTTTGCTGCCTCTCAGTCAATATTTGTTCCCTAGTTTCAACATCTTTAGGAAGCATTAGAGAAAATCTGTTAATTATTTTCTAGGCCTGTAACCAGAGCAGGATAGGAATGATTGTTACCAAGAGAACTAATTCACCTACTTTTTTCATCTCCCAGTTCTTGTAAAGAATAAAGGCAGAAGCCTGTTATTTGAAAGGCCTGTGTTCATTACTTTAAAAATCAAGTAAAAATATAATTTAAACACAGAGGTACCAATGTAGTATAAAAACATACTTCAGTAGTAGCCAGTGTACAGCTTTAACCAATTTATTCAGCACGGCCTTTCCCAGAAGTTTACTTATCATTCCTTTCATACATTCGTAAAAATATTAGACTTTTTACTATTGCTGTGCTTTACTATCCCTTCTCATATTTAATGCAAACAGTCTGATTGATTTCTCTTCCTTTTCTGCTTTATATTGGAGGCTTTTTGCACAGTGAGTATGTTTTGTTCACTTTCTCAAACATCTATTGCTCAGGGCTGTTCGATGTCTGCCTTTGATTTCCTGGATACCATCAGACACTAAAAATTGCACTATGTTTAATATTAAGCTTCTATTTGGAGTAAAGAACATATTTAACCCAGGGAACCAGAAAGGTGTATGCATATTAATTGTCCTGAAACTTTCAGTGGTAGCTTTCCAATAAGTCAACATTTCCGTTTTTAAGCTGAGATTTTCAAATTTGCTAATTCCTACAGAGACTGAAGTGAAAAAGTAACCTATACTCTTCTGGTGACTTTTAGAATCTTGCTTCAGTCTGTGGCAATGATGATACCAGTGATACATAATACATTTTTATAAAACCTTTACAAAACACTCACTGGTCTTAATATATGAATTAATCATATGAACAAGATCAAAATCAACATAGATTTTCTTTGTTCAGTGTCTCACATGATTGATAGCAATAAGATGGATTATAGCTTAATTAATAACCTTTGAATATATTACTTTATTTAATACCAAAGAAAACAATTATTTCTTTATTCTCTGCCAATTTGTGAGCTATTATCATTTCTCCTAAGATTGCCCTGTTCAAAATTCTGTATACTGCTTTATATTACCAGAGAGGTTCTTGCAGGATCAAATCTATTCCTATAGAGTTTTGTCAATAGCATAATTATCTATGAAATTTTCAAAGGAGTCCACAGTCACTCATCCAGATAAATCAAAACCTGCTGAGATTTGACCACTTCTGAAAATCTGGGTCAGTGTTCCTGTTACACATACTGCTGTTGTCAGAAGATTTACAGACAGGAAATGAAACCAGGCGTCAATGAAACAAAAATTTACTTCTGTTAATAAGTTTTAATAAATCAGTTCTAAATGTGTGCAAGAGATATTACAGTCTCTTAAAGTAATCTGATGTTATCAACAAATGAAATCAGAAACATGTAATTTTGTATAAGCCATGGCACAGCATTTCTTTAACTGTGTACCTCCACTGATCTCTGCAATATTTGGCAGGTGGTGCCTGACAGACTTAGAAATTATAACTTCCAACTCATTCAGGTCCTCAAGTCTGGGATCTCTACAAACTCTAGACAATGCCCAAGAAAGCTCTTTTTTTGACCTGTTATCATGGGGAATTTGTGGCAGTGCAGCTATGGTGAAATCACACTGGTATCTCCCAGTCAGATTTCGACAACTGCAGAAGAGAAGCGGGGCAAGTCAGTATGACATGAAGGTTACACAGGGAGTTTGGCTCTCTGTGTCCTCTGCTTTAGCTATACCTCCAATACTGCCTAACTGAGACACAGTTTACATTGATGAAGTCCTTTCAGAGTTACAGCTGAAGCACTTCCTTGGTTCAATGTGACAAGGTTTTTAGGCAAAAAAGGCTGCTCTTTTGTTGGTTACTTCTAGATCAGGGTTTGTTGGAGGGGGAATGCAAGGTTTCTAGCAGACGAGCATCGCTATGGCAATTCAAGGGTGAATTCTTCCTCAGTCCTAAGAGATACAGCAGTGCCAGCAGAGCTGTGTAAACTCATAAACAGTGTAAACTTTGCCTCAGTCAAATGTCATTTGGATTGATTGGGCTCTGGGTTTGTTTGAGAAATGATGTCAGCGAGTGATCCTCATCCAGACCTAGATATTCACCTTGCAGATTTATACTTCTCATGCAAACTGAAAGGAACTTGGGCCAGGATTTCAATTGAATATGAGAGGAATATGTATAGACCAAGTCAATGGTATCCAAGGATTTCTAGGTTCTGGGAAAGCTCAGACAATTATATGTAAGAGAATTATTAAAATATTGATAACATAAGATTCCTACATGACTTCTGATGCCTGAGGCTGGCAGCATATTATGAATAGTACAGAATTTTTTTAAAAAGTCACTATGTATTTTTTGGAACTATATTTAATGAAAGGGAAAGAAGGTCTTCTACCTTTGAATTTTGGCCAGAGGACAGAAAAGGGGCTAACCTCTGGCAGTGATTCTGTGACTGGATTAATTTCTACATTAATAGCATGTAAAATTCTGCATTATTTTCAATTAGGTATAACAGGGGAAAAAGTACCAAAGGAAATGGCTGCAAAAAAACCCATTCATTGTACGAGTTATTTTATCTTTATTTATGACTTTTTTAAAAAAGGAAGAAATGAGTCAAATTACTGTTTAAAACACTTCTAACACTGCAGCTTTCAAGCTTTACATATTAAAAGAACTAAAATTTTATTTTTGTTCACAAGAACGAGTTTAGCTCTTAGGAGAAAGTTGACTCAAAAACTGCTAGTAGGAAATAGACTATCCATTTCCAGCCAGACTACACACAGATTGAAAGACTTTTTGCTGTCTTCTCTTGATTGTTTATTTATAGAATGCCATTCACAAACATGGGTATCCATTAAACTCTCAGAGGCAGATTTCACAGGCAAGTGAATGACCACTGTGTGCACAGACCAGTGGATGCAAGTGTAACCACTGTCCTGTGAAACCAGACTCATATCAACAACAAATGGCATGAGCTGAGCCAAGGAGCTCCGTGTACTTTGTAAGGGACAACTGTGTACACTGTCGCCATCACAACTGTTCCTCTTGGTGGCAGTCTGAGTACAGAGGTCAAGGACAGAATGGAATACAAAAGATTGCCCTTTGCTCCATGCCAGCCTGTGTACTACCTGTTTTTGTAATTTAATGACGTGACATTTTGTTTAGGGAGTAAATTTACACCGAACTCTTTACAAATAGTATTTATTAACAAAACTAGTTTAAAATGGTACCTCGATTTTCTTTACCAAGTCTTTCTGAGGACCGTGATTCTGAATTGAGATTTTTTTCTGGGCATATTACTAAAATGGAAACAATTTGAAACAAAGATCTAAAGTTCTCCAACAGGCTGGCCAGCCAGGTGAGAAGAACTCTAAATTATAAATGATGGAAGACACAGACATGATGAAGTGAGTTCAGCAAAGAACCACAAAGATCACAGAGCAATAAGAGAGTATGACAAAAACAGTGGTTGAGAGAGATGGGACTGTTCAGCCTGAAAAGAAAGTTTGGGGGGATCTTAACAAGGGTGTACATGTCTGGCAGGAGAGCATGAAGAAGACAGTCAAACCCTTCTCAGCAGTGCTGAATAACATTCTCAGTAATAAAAACTTGTCTGGTAACCTAAGATCACCAGGGAGTAAATGTGAGAATGGCTGAGATTAAAAGGCTGCTGCCTTTTGCCTTAGTCCATATACTAAAATTCATGCCAAGCTATGAAGAAATCCATGCTTTTGGTCAAAGCTGCAGTGCATCTGGCAACCCAGGTTAACCCCTTCACGCTAGACTGGCCATTGACTTCAGGAGATCTCCCCTAGAGTCTATAATCTCTGTTGATTGCTAATTTCATGATCCTCCAGAGCTAATAATTGATAGTTTTAAGAAAACATAAACATTTATGACCACATGGAAAAAGCTGTTAACTTACTATCTTCAGTGTTTATGTTTTTAAGATTTTTTTTAAGAAAAGGGATAGAGAATTATTGTAAAAGAAATATGAATTTAAGGATATTTATAAGGGTTCCCAGAACATGCCAAGTCAGTGACACCAAAACATTTCAGTGCCAAAACCTGGCTATGTTAGGGTCACACAGTACCTGCTGTAAAAACCTACAGAATCCATTCTCATAACCTCTCTATTTAGAAAAAAAAAAAATTCTGAATATTAATTTCTTGTATTATACATATGACTCTCCAATGTCCAGACAGTGACCACAGTATTATCCACATTGAAAGTGATGCAATTGAAATAAGCACGTTTGATCTGTGTTTTTTCAGAAAATCTTAACTGAATAAACCACATTAACTGCTATCAGGATGGGCAGAGATGTTGAGATACAAACACTCAGCTGAACTGGGAAACCTTATAAATGCCTTTGACGTTTACGTGCTGCTTGAATCTATTTAAATAACCATGTCTGTCAGTTATCCTTCTTAGGAGTTTCCATGTGTCACAAGGGCTCAGGAATGGTCTACTACTAAGAACTACTCCATAAATAGTTCAATTTCTGTAGGTGCTATGAACGTCAAAGGCAAATGGCATCATGCGTATTAAAATCACAAAACACACGTATTTCTGAGAGTCTCTGAAATTAAATTAAGTTTAAATACAAATGTGATTAGGTTTAATAAAGATAAAATGTTCAATACTGTGGGAAAAAAGGAGAGTAAAGGAGATAGAACAGAAAATAAATGTCATATTCCAGCAGAGAAACTTTAAAATCCATTATATCATTTCAAAAAGAACTTCTATTGGTTTCTGATACTTCTTCCCATGTCATTTCACACTTTACAGCGCAAGAGTTCAATTTTAAGAGTGAATCTAAATTAAGGAAAATACAATAAGAATTGCTTTATGATATAAGAATTAGGGGACAGCCCAGCTACATCTGAAATATTTTATTACAAAGAAAATGTATCACCTTATAGTAGTACCTAATTAAAAAATTATCTTTATTTGTTATCTCAAAGCACAAATAGTGTAATTTATCCTTTGCAAAAATGGGTGAGCATGAGGGAAATATGGTGAAATCATGATAAGCATTTTAGGTGATCTTGCACATAGAAAAAAATGATAATAAAATGATAGTAAATTTGCTAGTTTACAAAAATGTAAACCCTCCAAACTCCCTGTCCCCAAAGAAATTGGTATCACTTGGTCAGGTTGCCTGTATTCACTTACTCTCCCTCCAGAGACTGACATGCCACTCTATTTCACTGAATTAATGTGATCACAATGTAAAGAATTGATGTTTGTAAAACTGATTTCTCACATGTGAGAAAGATGAATGTGTAAGTCTTACACAGAAGTAAATTTTCTAGAATGTTTTATCTGGGCATGAGATAGATCCTCTATAGACCCCTTCTACTTCAAAGAAACTACTATATGGAATGTTCCAAATTCAGTAAAAAAATGTGACTGAACACATAATGCAAAAGAATGTTACTATTCCTTCACATGATTTCATTGAGGCTCTTCAAAATCCTCTTCTTTTAAAGCACAGCGTGAAAAGTAATGAGCTAGAAACTAGGAAGATGATGAGAAATAATTTAACTCTCTGTACAATTACATATAAAATTCTTTTAAAGTCTCTACTGCTTTTGTACATATTGATCAAATCATGAAACTACTAGAAGACTAAGATATATATGTGCCTTTCTTCTGCTGTTTTCTTGTGAACTCTGTGTGTGTACAATGGTGAGAACACTCTGCTGTGCTGCAACAAGTTCTTATCACCAGGTGACCTGTCAAGAAGATGCTGCAAACTCACACACCCTCCAGGGAGGGGCCTGTCCCCCAGGCTGCTGGGGGCAGCAATCCCATCAGAGAAAAGAAGCCAGGCCAAAATGTGTTTGTAACGTGCTGATTTTCATATACATTTTTAAATCTGTAGAGCATTTGCAGTCTGGCAAGAATTAGTGTCATACATAGTGTTTCATATCGTGGTCAGAGGGAAAAGTAATGTTAGGTGTCATTGCACATCTATCAGTGACCTGTTCTTTGTGCTCGAGAGTATCTCAAGGGTTGCTCATGTTGATTCTTTTACATCTGTTGATACAAACAAATGTTGACACACTGTGGCTTCTGGCAGACAGATGATGTTGTACTTTGGCAATTACTTTTTACAAATTAAGAATTGCCAAAGGGTATATGTTTTTTTTCTTACACCAAGAACCTCTCATTGCTTCTGATCTATGTGGATGCCATAAACAGAAGTGAGATTAATTGTATTGCAGTCCTCCTCCTGTGCTGGAATTCAGATCTGTTTCAGTGAACACAGATCATTTACTGTCATAGTTGGCACTTAAATTCAGCCTTCTCACTCACGTAGCCTTGGAATATTTGCTCCTCAAATCACACTTTCCATCATTCCTTTTCCATTCACTTTTGTAACGTTGAACTTCTAATGGTAGGAAACTTTAACCATGTATAACCATGTACCTATATCTATACAGATATATGGTTATCTATGGTATATCTATGACCAGACTCAAGATTCCCTCTTTGCCTAATATTTGTCAGTTATTATCCTTTTTGTGCTATTTAATAGAGCAGACATCTCCAACTTTTTCTGAAGAAAGTGTAGACCCTGACTGGATATTTATGCTTAAAAAATAAAAATTTTACTGTTTTCTCAACTCAGTTTGAATTTAATAAGTTTTCTGATTTTATTCTTTCTTTTGGCTCTCTCTTTTTGAAGAAAAAAAAACCAGAATAAGCCGTATCTGGCTGTGCTAAGTCAAATTCTAATTCCTTTATTCCATCTTCACCTAGGTAAATCATTTGAGCACTTGAGCAAGCTCAGATTCTGTAAGGCCTTAAGGATTTCACCCATTTTATTCATGTATAGCCGCATAATTATTTACTTTCAGTAATCCAATTTCTATCATCTCCTGACTATTTCAAGGAAAACTAAATTCTATGACTTAAAAGATTTCTCCATAACATTCTGTTTTCCTGCCCTTAAGTACCTCTCACAAATACACGTGTGTACATCTGTGCACGTGTATAATGTGGGGTATCTGGGTGGAATTCCTCCTATGAAGTTTTAATAGGAAATTCTGTGTGCACAGTACAGTATATATACTGTGAATGAAGGAGATAACATACAGGTGTATATATCTACACATTAGACAATTTTATAAGAATTAATTGGTTAGTTTAAAATGCTAAAATGATTCCCTGAGGATTTATGAGCTAAGAATGCTCAGGGGTTTAGTGTCCTGACATCTCTTTAATTAGCAGTCTCCAAGATCTCACACTAAGAAGATGCTAAGCCAGTGCCTTCTGTCATATCTCAAGAGTATCAGAAGGCTTGGAAGCCACAGAGGAAGATGAATGTATTATATCTGTGAGCTATACAATATGTACAAAGTACATTTTTCTTACTAGTAACAGGTTAGGACTTCTTGCTACCATTCCTGCTTTGATGGTGATGCAGTTCTAAAAGAAATCCTGAGAAAAATCCATCAAAAATGGGTGAGGTAAATAAAGATGCCGTTGAAAAATACTTGGAGAACAATCCCCAGTTTGCCAAGGAGTATTTCGACCGAAAAGTGAGACCAGAAGTGCTGGGAAGTATCTTTAATGTGAAGCCTGGAGATGTGAAGGAAGGAGTCAGCTTCAAAGACATGTCCCGTCTGGAGGAGTGTGACATAATTTTTGAGTTGGTAACAGAAATCCAGGATGAAGCATGCGTTATGGAAAAGATTGTGCACAAGTCCTTGCAGAGGCTGGCACAGCTGCTGGCAGCTGATCGGTGTAGTATGTTCATTTGTCGTTCCCGAAATGGTATTCCAGAGGTAGCCTCCAGGATTCTTGATATCACTCCAACTTCCAGCTATGAGGAGAATTTGGTGAAACCAGAAAATGAGACTGTTTTTCCTCTGGACGTCGGGATAGTGGGATGGGTTGCTCATACCAAGAAGTTTTTTAATATACCTGATGTGACAAAGGTAAGCGACTTCTCTTGGGGAATGGGGTTCTGTGCATTTGATCACTCAGCTTCCTGTGCAGGCCTTGAGGTAAAAAGTCGTTCTTCAGAAAAATCTCAGAGACAGAAATCCAGACCAACCACATGAGAAAAGCATCGGTGGAGATCGCTTGAAATCCAGTAGAACCACATCATGTAGCCTAGTTAGGTGTTTTCAGTGCCCTTAAAGTAGTTGTAATGTCAATGACTGTAATAAGGGAAGAGAATATTAGGTTAATAGAGACCATTATATACCTGAGTTTCTGGTGAACAAGGCAGGCTTGTATTCTGTTTTCCACTATGGGCTTACAAGTGTTCTCTGTTATCATTCCATGCTGCCATGCGTGCATCTCTGAATCATTTAATTTGCAATTTCTGTAATGAAGATCCTTATTAGTAAGTGAATGAGGACAGATGAAGATGATGTCAACATACATGTCAGTGTTTGATTTAAAATGGGTTTGATTTCGAGTATGTCTGGATCCAGGGCTTTTGTTCAGAACCATTTTCAATAGAAGAAAATTAATGAATCAGAGCTGTTCTGACATTTTTGAAGTTCCTGTTGAATCTGCACTGAATCACCTTCTTTCTTTAAGGTGCTGATAAGAGTTTATTTATTATATTATTTATTCATTTTATTTACATCTTTATTATTATTATTTATTACAAATGTTAATTAAAATGATGAGTGACCTAAAAAAAGTTAAACACTTATGTATGAGGTCTGCTTTAGAAACTGCTCTGAAATACATGGGGATGCATAAATATGCTTTGAATTTAAAGATTACTTTAAAAATAACTAACCTTGCATCATCAAATGCTGGTATCTTCATTTCTTTTTAGTCCTGTGTGGAAAATCTGAACATAATCAAATGGTGCTAAGATAATTACCAAGATGACAGTCTGGATTCTCAGTATTTCCTATACAATCAATTTAAAATTCCAGAATATTTTAGAGATAGAAACCATCTCAGTGTCCTAAGCTCCATGTAAATAATGAAAATATTTATCCACTGCAATTATCTATGTTTTCCAGGAGGTAGACAAAAATAATATATTTTATCATGCTAAAGGTTATAAAGGACTACTTTTAAAGCTCAGAAACAAATGAATATTTATATATATGAAAAGAACATTCCAGTATATAGTAAACTGCCTCAGATGTAAGTAGGACTCACAGAGGCAAACAGAAGACTGGCTGATTTGAGAAAACAAATTAGTTGATTTTCAACTGACCACTAATATCCTTTCTTCAATGGTTGCTGTTTTGACAAGAAGTGTCTGATTTACTGCCTCTTACCACCATGCGGGGAGATTGAAGGATAATCCGTCCAAGTTCATAAGACTGATTACATGAGAAAAGATCAGGAGGATCAAGAAAGGTGTGCCTCCTATCAGACACTGCATTGCTTCTTAATATCATTATGTGAGAGGTGCCTAGAGCAGGGCTAACCAAATATTTCTGTGTTTGGAGTAGGATTTGTTCAGAATTTTGTGACAAACATCATTTGAATATGCTTGAGTAAGAGAACTTTTCTGTCCATCTGATCCTGCTAGGTGTTTTGCGCTCATAAATTAATTTATGTCAGCTGAGTATCTTTTATTATTCAGTCATTCTAAGGTAATCTTTACTTAGGCACCCATTTACTCTCTTAGGACTACTGAGGTCTATGCCTTTAGGCACACATTTAAAAATGCAATTAAACTATGGTCCCATTAATCTAAATTTGGTAACTAAACATCATCAGAATATTGACATTTTATCAGTTAATTGCAAAACTCCCAGAAACTTCTCTGGGACCAAGGTTTGATATTCAAACACAACCCTAGAGATCTCAAAAATGTGAGCATTTTCATTCTATGTGTATAAAAAGTCGGTGTCCAAGTCCACACTCCCCACACAAGCAGAGCTCACAGTTATGTCACCAGAATCTTTATTTCCATAGCAAACCCAGAACTGCAGCCTGAGTCAGTCACATTTAAGGAACATAATTAGTCCAAGGCAGAAGAAAAATGCAGCCACTGAAGTCTTTATCATATTTTAGAAAGGATAATTATTTTTCAGTTCTCTACATACACACTTCAGTCAAACTAGATTGTCTGCTACCCAAATCCTGAACAAAAAATGACAAGCAGAGTTAAGACAGAGAAGAATTTTGCCCCTACTGCCTTGTCAGAATACAAAATGCACAATGATTACTTCTAGTTTGCTATAGTACTTTAAAAATGTCATGTCTAGCCACTTTCCACTGTTGACACAGTCCATATCCAAACAGCATAGTGTTTTTTAAGTCTTAATTACATGACAACATTGACAAACCCATGGTGTGATATTTTCAAGCTTCAATCATCACCCCTTTATAACAAAAGTAAATGCAATAAAAGATCACAAGAGCAATAAATCTTTGGGGAAAAAAATCGACTCCACTTTTAGTGCCTGGTAACCAGTTCTTTAGGGATTATCTCCTTCTTCAACCTGGAAAGGTACCAATAAACGTGAGGAAGCTCCTCATCCTGACTAATGCTCCAGAAAAGAAAAGCAGAGGAAAAGATACAGACCTTCGATAATTAACTTAGTAGTCAGAACAGTCTCCTCCCCACAAGATTATGGACCTGTTGACTGCGAGAGCTAATAGCATTTAATCCAGGATTTAAGAGTTGTGAGAAACAGGAGGCCAGGCAGGACCATTACCCTAATAATTTGTCTCACACTATTCACAGGATCTAGCAGAGTATGTGCCTCAAATATTACAAAGTAAAATAATAGGCTGCAAAAAATTTGGTATGTCCAGTAATATTCTTTAAACAGTAACTGATAACACAGACAACATTATAAAGGAGAGTACAATTACCTTTCATTTTTCTCCAAGGCATTATTTCCAAATAAAATTAACAACTAAAAAATAGCTCTACAAGGAGTATGTCTCTTTTGAAGAATCAAAATCTCACATTCTCAGCTTGTAAGAACCAATAATAAAGATTTTATATATTTGCTTTAGTCCATAACCTATTTAAATTATTGCACTGTTCCTTTCAATTCAGAGGTATTGGAAGACAAGGATTTAATTAAGAACTGGAAACTCAAGAAATAATATTCTTCATTTTAGTTGAGTATAAAATTATAAAAATGGTGAAAAAATGCTTCAAAAGAAGTGAAGACTTTTGGATTAAATCTATAAAGGGGCTGAAATGTTTTGATGCTGAAATGTTTTGGTGCTGAAATAACCAGCCCTCATTTTTAGAGGTGCTGCACTGGAATTCACAATCCTCAGTGAAGTGAAGAAACAAGAGACCATGGGAGATTCCAACTCAGATTAAGCAGCCAGAAGAGCGATTGTTGTGGCACCTAATTTAACCACTGGAAACCTATGGTACAAATCAACTTAAACACATCTTCAAGTTACAAGCATTGGTGTCATCCCTTCGTAAGCTGATCCAGCTTCAGAACAGCAGCTCTACTCTGTGACCCAAGGGTGGGAGAGACTTTAATTCCAGGCCTGTCTGAACTGACAGAAGTTTCGGATTAATGTGGATGTTCTGGTCCCCAGACCCCAGGCTGTTTGAGGTAGCTTTTTGCATGGGAAGAATACTCACTGTAAATATTAATGTCTGCTCCTCCATTTTATCTTATCTTGATAATAAACATCGGATTGTCAGAAACTCATACTCAATAAATATTAACTGGAAAAATGGAAACTTGTCCTAATCTTCTGTAATGGCAAAGATTTAGTCAGTTTACCAGAAAATATTTTAACACCAGAACAAATTTCCATAAATTGTGCCTTCTGGAAGAAAACCCCAACCAATTCTTTCCTCAATTTACTATTCTAAGAGGAAAGCTCCAAAACTGAAGAAAGAATGTACAACTAAAATTAAAATGAAAAGCTCTCTTTTATCTGATTTTCTTGTTTTATGTAAAAAACCCACTTAATATAATACAAATCCAACTTCAAGAATTTGCAAAATAGTCACTACATGTGGCAAATGACAAGGAGGCATTTCAATGACATAATTGAAGAGTTCAACCCCCATGTTCTGTTAAATATATGTTAATTTCTCCTTGATTCAGTTTCAGAACTCTAGTGATGTTGACAATAACAAAATTGATTTGTTCTGTAATGCTAATAAGTTACATCTTAAAATGAAATTTACATCCCTGACCATACAAAATTTTTGGAGTGTGGCCTAAGAAAGGGCCAACTCATTTAGCTAATTGAGTTTCATTTTGAATCAAATTGATGACATTTTTTAGATGATGGTAGGTTCTTTTTATTTTCTATTCATACTCAATTATATCATTATGAAACTAAAAGATTTGTGAGTTGAAATTAAGCTAAGTAGAAGCAAGAGATGAAGCATTATAGCACATCAATACCACCTATCAAGTGGTTAAAATTTTGAGAAATCTGAGCCAATGCAAGACAATCAGTGGAAGAAAATATCAGGAAGAGAAGAAAATACAGTAGAACTACCAGAAAGAAAACCAGAAACATGTGGAGATAATGCAAAGAAATATGTGCAGTCTGAGCTCATTTATCCAACACAGAATCTCCCACCCAATATAAGAAAAATAGCCATAACTGCAAGGGGTCACAGTAACCCCTTCTTCCTCTGTGCTTTACAAGGGGAAAGAGGTGGAGCAAAACAGGCATCTGCTGTCTTGGCCGTATCACCTGGCCTGCAGGATTAGGTCTTATACCTTGTCGTGTTGGGTCACTTCAACCACAGGCAGCACTGCAGGGAGGAGCTGCTGGAAAACTGCCTGGGAGAAAAGGACCTGGCGATGCTGATCAACAGCAGCTGAACATGAGCCAGCAGTGCCCAGGTGGGAAAGAAGGCCAAGGGCATCCTGGCTTGGATCAGAAACAGTGTGGCCAGCAGGACCACAGGGCAGAGATGTTGCCCTGTACCGAGCATTGGTGAGGCTACACCTCTAATCCTGTGTCCAGCTGTGGGCCCCTCACTACAAGAAACATATTGAGGTGCTGGAGCCTCTCCAGAGCAGGGCAACAAAGCTGAAGAAGGATCTGGAACACAAGTCCTATGAGGAGTGGCTGAGGGAGCTGGGAGTGTTGAGCCTGGAGAAAAGAAGGCTCAGAGGGGCCTCATCAGTGTCTACAAATCCCTGAAAGGTGGAGGTCAGCCTCTTCTCCCAACAGATAATAGGATTAAAGGAAGCGGCCTCAAGTTGTGCCAGGAGAGGTTTCGACTGGATATTAGGAAACATTCCTCCATTGAAAGGGTTGTGCTAGCTGGTCGTGCTAGCTAGGTGCTGCTGCTGGCTTGCTGCAAATCCAGGATATTTTGCATATCTTAGGGCCTGTCTAAAGAATTGATCATTGTACAGTAAATGGCTTGGTATCTCAGCTTTAAATGGAGCTACTAGGAAATGCCTGCAAATGTACTACAGTTAGGGGGTTAGCAGCAGATTTCTTTTCCTTAATTTCTCTTTTAAAGTCTATTTTGTGATTTAACTGAGAGCTGAAAGTCCAAAACATTGCTCTAAAAGATCGTTTGATTCACAAGATCAGGCTCAAGTAGACCAAGTGTCCACATTCATGCAGTCATGGAAGCACCAAGATGTTCTTCCGGCTCTGATACTGCAGACCACATTTCTTGCTTATTTGTCTATGAACATGATTTCTTAGATGTTGTGAAAAGTGATTTTCGTAGGAAAAAAGAAGGAGCTTATGTTCCCAAGTGAAAATATTTTTAAAACTCTGTTGGAAATAAAGACTTCAAAACTCCTAGCAATTATGTATAAAACATTCAGTAATGAAAAGCCCAATACTAAGCACAATTTTTTGCTTGTATATGCAAATCATGTGAGACAGGAGTCTTTGTATGTACTGTGGGAATGCTGCCAATGCATTAAAAGGTATTTTTATCCTTCTACTTTGCACTATCTAGGCACAGGATGGCTTGTGGTTACTGAACTTTTTGTTTATTAATAGACACTTGTATTAAAATTTTTCTATCCTCTGCAAAAATTGCACGACCAAAGTGCTTCTTCTGAACACTTCTGATCACCACTGCTTGTACCTTCATTCTGGAGTTATTAAACAAAGTAAGACACAGCAGCTGAATCCTGCTGATTCAGCTCGTTTGGTGTCTACAGATCCCTTTTAAGTATTCAGAAATCCAGGAGTGTCTGAAATTTTTATTTATTCATTCATAGCAGAATACAGTATCCTAAAACCAGGAACCTGAGCCTCGCCAGGATGCTAGATGCTCTTACTGACACAGAAGGACTACAAAACAGTACCAAATTATCTGTCTGATTTACTGGATTTTCAATGGCTAGAACTGTCAGAAGCCCAAAAACTGGAGCTCAAAACCACACCCAAGTCCAGAATGGTTGTGTCAGTAGATAATACATCCCACAGAAAACCTAATGTTTCCATGTAATAACATACTGGTTAGCAGGCTGCAGGACAGTATTTGATTCTCACACAGAAGAGACAGATTGCCTGGCATTTTCTCTGGATGTCTGTTAAATGAGATACTCCTATACCTTTCTCTGAGAAAAACAGAAAACAGCTCAGGGAGTTTGTCGGAAGTAGAGAAAGCATCCCCTTTTTTCATGCAAAATATATTCAAAAGTGGCTACACTTTCCCGGGACCCAAACACAGCCTAATACATTGAATGAGATTTATGGGGATGACACAGGCTGTCCTTAAGAGAATCAATTCTCTGTAAGAGAGCCCAGGGCATAAATACAGTATTTAAGAGCTACTTCCAGACATTTAATTTGTTTCACTGAAATGCAGCCCTAGAAGGAAATCTAAAATGCAAACATAAAAGATGGACTGCCTAAAGACTATGAAAAACAAGGAAAAACCCCAAACCCTAATATTTTGATGAAATAGTAAAATTCTGTCTTTCTTGTTAGAGTTGTATATGCTATAAATTCAACATATGCTAGAAACAATTGCTAGAGGGAAGACGGGCAAAAGGAAATCAAGAGGAAAAATCTGAATAATAGACGAACAATTTTAGTTCTGGCATTTCCAAGCATTGTCGTGCTTGATTTTATAACCTAGAAAATGTTTATTTGTTTGGGGTTTTGTTTAAGTAGATTTATGTATAATCTGTGAAAGCTGGAGTTCCAGTATGTGGCATGCTGCAACACTCTCCAGCCTATCAGCAAGGAAGACACCTCGGGATGCACCATGCAGATCTCAGCTGCCTAAGCTAATGCAGTAATTAACAGCAACAATGTTTGCCAGCTCTGGTGATAGACACGCAGTATAAGTGGATTCACGAATATTTGCTAATTGCAGGGGACTGGTAAGGTTTGGGAATCTTGGTTCTGGGTGAATGTCCTGAAAACAGGACTCCACTGGCCTCACTTTGGCCAGCTGCTGATCCTATCTGTGATGTTAACATGTGGTCTGACTTTCCCTGGTTACCAGGCGACTCCCTGCCTCTTGATATCCTCGTTTAGCACCAACTGCTCATCACCTTGAGAAATCAGAACCAGGCCTGCTAAAGGAAATTCACGGAGACTCTACCATTGACTGCATACCAGGACTTGAGTGCTCAACTCTCTGAAGAAGTTTGAGTACTGTTAGCAGTAAAATGTGAGGGGATGAAAATAGCTCTGCGAAGACAGAGTCTAGCTATTTTAGCTGCTGAGTAGAACCAAAGCATTTCTCAGTACGAAAGGATCAACAGATTTCAAACCCCCAACTCATAATTCACCTCATTCAGATGTATTTTCTTAATAACATAACAAAATATAACAACCCTTGACAAACAGATTTCCCTGAAAATGTTCAGATCCCTTTCTTTTAAATTAAAGAGAATACTAAGGCCTTTCAAGAAAGCACCAAGAATTTCTTTGATATGAGGAAATAAAACAGTTCTCCATGAAGAATGAACTAGCTTCCCAGTACTTTTTACATTAAAAAAATTTAAAATAATAACTTTTGCTAAACTCTCCTCAGCATTTGGTTTTAAGGATGAAAATGTAAATGTGGAGTAGTTAGTTGTGGCTCATTCATTAGTCACATGGCCTTATTCCCACAGGATCACACACTCAACAAAAGCAGCTCTGGTCCTATATCTTGCAGCAAAAGAGCATGTAGAGCTGGGAGCAACAGGGATGGGAGTGTGTCAGACAGGAAGGAATAAGAAACAGCTCAGCCAGATGAATACTTGCTGGAGACGCTTCTCTGCCATAAATAGTTTTAGCCAGGACAGGTGGTACTTTTAAATATTGTGTGAGGGAAATGTATAATGAATTTTATTTACAGAAATAATTAACTAATAATATATAGTAACATAGCTATGAAGTAATTCTCTAACACATAAGCCATATATGTTAGATTCACAGGTAGTCACAAGGTCCTATTATTTCACTTATTCTATATTTCTCTTATTTTTAATGCCTCAGCATTATAATAAAGACCTGCACAGAACTTGGTTTCAGAAGCTATCTTCATAACCAGTGCCTTGGTTAAGCTTGTATATGTAACTCTGCAAGATTGAGTTAAATAATGATAGTGGGTTTTTTTCAAGTATAAACCTACTGCACTGCGAAACAGTGCTCATAGCATTGCAAACATCAGTTATCAAATGAAATGATCATTTGCTCTTGGCATGTTAAGTCATTGTCGTGCATTTAACTTGTGATTTTTTTCTTTTCTTTCAGAACAACCATTTTTCTGACTTAATGGACAAAAAAACTGGTTATAAAACAGTCAATATGTTGGCAACTGCAATTACACAGGGTAAAGAGGTGCTTGCTGTTGTGATGGCACTCAACAAATTAAATGCCCCTGAGTTCTCAAAAGAGGATGAAGAGGTAAAATGTCACACAATAATACAGCTTTTAGTTCGACAAGTAGTTTTAGTGACTCTATCTCTTGATTTAATACTTTTATCTTATTTTTGATCTTCGTCATTTTTAGGTATTTAAAAAATACCTCAACTTTGTATCTTTGATCCTAAGAAATCACCATACGTCGTATCTCTACAATATTGAATCAAGAAAAAGCCAGGTATAGAAGCATTTTTAAATTATAATACTTCATTTTTGTATGAAACAATTATCATTCCCAATATTTGATATTCTTGCAAGCTTATGGAAGTAAGGATACAATCTATTTATTATTTTTTAATCTGATAACAGTAATGCACCTTATAATTTCATTCTGGAATGCCTAGGATTCATGTGTTTATATTTTGTTACTGTTCTGAACATTATGCTCTTTCTCTTTTGTTGTAAATAGGTGCTTTTGTGGTCTGCCAACAAAGTATTTGAAGAGCTAACAGATATAGAACGACAGTTTCACAAAGCACTGTATACTATTCGAATGTATTTGAACTGTGAAAGATACTCTGTTGGTCTGCTGGACATGACTAAAGAGAAGGTAACAACTATTTTTCCTACTTGCTAGAAATATACCACTCCTAACTTGAAGTCTCCAAGACACAAAGTTACCATGCTTTCTAACTCTTTGGGGTAATTATATAAAATCTAACAACGTTACAAAGATTACACGCAAAATATAAGTGTGGCAAAGGATACAACCACAATAAACATAAAAGCCAATTCTGAAATAATTGTCCATGTTCATAATTCCATGTGAGAAAGGGTAGAGGTGCAGGCCTGAAATGCAGGCCTATTTCTAACTGCTTTAGAAATATCTACCTGCAAAAAGAACAATTAAGCTGTACAACTATCTAGAGATAAGACTAGCCTGCAATTTACTGGCACAGATTTCTTGTCTGGAATATAATCACCCGTGTTTTCCTTATATTGTCTGAAATATGACCATAGCAAACTACATAGAAATAAAAATCAAATTGTAATCCACAGATTATCTAGGAACACAGAACTGATTTGTTTTCTCCTTTTTACCTGTGTATCATTTTCTCAGGAGTTCTATGATGAGTGGCCAATCCGGCTGGGGGAGGCAGAGCCTTACAAAGGCCCCAAGACACCCGATGGACGAGTGAGGATGTTAATTTTTCTTTTTATAAATCTTAAGTTTGACACTGAAGTTGTACAAGTCACTTAGATGTTCTTATACTTTTATTTAGGAAGTCAACTTTTATAAGATTATTGACTATCTTTTACACGGACAAGAAGAAATCAAAGTCATTCCGTGAGTATTCACTGGCAGCTTGTGAATGTGTGGTAATTAGATATGGTTGGGATAGAATAGCATGTCTATATTGTAGAAATAAATTAATTTCATTGTCTCTCAAAAGGTCACCTCCAGCAGATCACTGGTGTCTTGTCAGTGGATTGCCAACATATGTTGCTGAAAATGGTCTTGTAAGTTCATAGCAAAACTAAAAACTAGAGTTTTAAATCCTGCAGGTGTTCTGATTGAACAAAAAAATTCCCCAAACCTCCCTATGACCAAAATCCTCTACAAAAATACCATGCTGCTTCCAGTGCCTTTGGTTCCCAGTGAAATAGTTTAAATCAGTATCTTGGATGGAGACAAGGCCTCAGCACAAATGGTGGAAACAGCAAGATAATTTCCCTCGGATTGTGGTGATATCAGAGGAATGATGTGTGTGTCTGATGTCACTTTCCAGGTGTGCTAAATGTCACCAAAAAATGTCAAAGTAAGAAAATCATCACATGCAAGGTTTCAAATTTTTCTTAATTTCCTACATCTTCTTGCGTAGGCATACGTAAGTCAAAGTAAGGATGTATGACAGCTATGAGTAATCCTGTGGCATTTCTAATAGAGCCCTTAGTGATCAATTATTTATTTCTAGAAACCCCCACGCCATTTTAAACTGGAAGTGATTTTCTTAACCATTATGCCTTTGCACTGTGAGACACTGAGGGACTTTGCTACAAACATTCAAAAATTATGTCTGTTGGAATAACCACATCTAATTTAAGAGGAACAGTTATAGTTTCTGTAGCTAGTTAGGATGCTCACTATTGTTAGTTTAGAAAATAAATATTCCTTTAAAAAATATTAGACCAAGTTTCGATGCACATTATATTCTATCTAAAAAATGTCTCAATTTCTTTATGCGGCAGATTTGTAACATGATGAATGCACCAGAAGATGAATACTTCTCATTTCAGGTAAATCCAGTAATGTTAATAATTATAAATATTGTAGAAAAATATTCTAGTGCTTGCCACTAATTGGTTATACAGTTGATTGTATAAATAATTTCTCATTCGATTGTGATGCACAAACAAAATGTTCTTGTTACATTGTCTATATCCATAGCTGTGTTATTACTTTCAAAGAAATACACATTTCCTGATTTTTGGCTTTCCTACAGAAAGGACCAGTGGATGAATCCGGATGGGTTATCAAAAATGTCTTGTCATTGCCTATTGTCAACAAAAAAGAAGAAATTGTGGGAGTTGCAACATTTTACAATAGGAAAGATGGAAAACCTTTTGATGAGTATGATGAACAGATCACTGAAGTAAGCTTAATAGGATTAGAGGGTTTGAGGAGCTATGTGATGCTAATAAAAATATTGCAGCAAAAAGTCATTTTTATATGTCAAAAATTTTTCAAATACGCCAAATTAACATCTAGCCAAATGACTATCTTCTTCACAGTGCAGTTTCTTAAGAATCTGAGATTCTATCTCCCTTTATAAAACTAAAAATTTGTGAGTGATCATTTACATTCCAGTAATAAACAAAAGTCGCTTTTAATTTTACTTTTAATCCTTTGACTTTTTAATGATGGTCAGCATCTCCTGAGTAGCAGTGGGTAAGCAGGTATGGTGTGCTGCTTGCCAATGGATACCAAGCCTGTGATAGTGGGAGTTCACAGAGCGTTCGTAATCACATGCACTCAGGCAAGATAAGATGCTACACAGTGTACCCAAGTCCACCCACCTGACTTAAGCTTCATAAGCCTCAAGGTCCGGTATATAAAATAGGAATATTAATTACTTAATTACTAGGCTGAGCCAAACGTCCTTAGAAGCTGTGAGTGCTAACAGAACTGGCTGAGAGAAGATAAAGGCCTCTAACAAGTAGAGTAGCACCTTGCTTTTCAAAGGGCACTGCCGGAAATGGGACTTTAAGAAAACTAAGTCGAATTGTCAGGTTCATTCTGTTGTCGAGGCATCATCTCTGCTTTACTTGACTTTGTTGCAGACTCTCACACAGTTCCTGGGGTGGTCTGTTTTAAATACTGACACTTATGACAAAATGAACAAACTTGAAAACAGGAAAGACATTGCTCAGGAAATGCTTATGTACCAGACAAAGGCCACCCCTGCTGAAGTGGAATCTATCCTGGTGAGTTTCTGTCCACAGCCACAGAATTAAAATGGGAAAATTACTACACAAAACCTGAATTTTATTACTCTTTTTCATTTTTAGAAATACAAGGAGAAATTAAATGCAAAAAGTTTAGAGGAATGTGATCAAAAGGATCTCATCAGGATTTTGGTAAGTCATTAAACTGGAAATTCAGGTGGTGTATTTATATCAGACAGTAATGTACCCTCATCATAGAAGAAGTTGGGTATAGTGAAATCCTGATTAATACAATCAATGTTAGCTATCAGTTGCACAGGCAAAACGGAGCTGATTTAGTAACACATCCTCAACCTCTTCTGTCCTTCTATGTGCAGACCCCACTGTTACCTATGGGGAAACATTCTGTCCCAAATGTACATCAATAGACTTGGACAGTCAGAGTTACATAGACGTTTTTATATTAATTAACATTTAAAGTGTTAGATCTCTTAAAATATCCATAGGGACAATGCTGTATCTGTAATTGAATTTAATTTATTTAATTCTGAAAATAAAAGAATGGATGTTGTTGTGAGGCCACTTTCATTCTCAGTAAGAAAACATAGGTAGGAGTGTCCAGTGGAAAAAACTTACTTTCAGATTATTTTTCCTGCATTTGCTTAGGCAGAGAAGTCTAAAGACAGTGACCTGTGACTCCACAGTTACATATCAGATTTGACCTAAAGAGTTCTCTGTTCTACTACTCTGCCACTACTAAAACAAAAATGAGTCAATTTCTTTTCCAGACTGTGCAGTTCTCTGGCTGCCTTAATGTTTCAGTCTAGAAAGGCAGTGTCTTTTTGGAAGAAAGCTCCTATTTTTGCCCATTTAGTGTGCTTCAGCAGTCCTGGAGCACGTGAACTGGCCTACTTCATCTGAAAAAACCTCAAAGATGTGCTCTAAATGAAAACACTGAATGAACTTCCACTGTTAATGGATCAAAACAGAGCTAGGTTGAAGAAAAAAGGTGAAAATATACACAAATCTGTTGACTTCCAGTACCAAGCATTTCACATATTTCCTCCTATTATACCACATTTGCTAATGTACACATAGCCATAGGGAAAAGACCTCATGAAACTCTTTTTAGTTATGTATATGTGCATGCTGGAATAAACTGGTGTTTATGTTTTACTGGCTTCCACACAACAGATGCTCACACAGCTTGCAAGTGGTGAAACAAAAAAACGTCAACAGACAGTGTGTAGCTTCACATACCTTTTGAAGGAAATTTAATTTAGCTGCATGAAAAGCTTCAAAAAATAATAGACTATAAAATTTCTCTACGGGTAGAGCAAAATCTCATTATTTTGGTAGAGGCTCCAAATTTAAAAACATAATACTTGTATGAATTTTTAAATCTACAAAATGCAAGTTGTTCTTTCAGCATTGTGGAGTCACAAATTCAAAGGTCTAATATCTTCTGCACTGCCAAGGCTACATGCAAGTGCTTTATCCTATTATAAGACCTGGAATCCCAGATAGCTAATAGGATAAAGCAGGTGTTTCTAGATCTGATGATTCACAAAGTAATGGGTCTTAAAACACCACCGGTCTAGGTTTCTTTGTCCTTGATCTCAGATCTGCGTAGATATAAAGGAAAAACCCCGGGAGAAGGAAATGGATGATCAGCCTTATTGGTTGAAATATATGCATACATTCAGTTGTCTATTTTCTTTCTCCATGAAGTGAAGACCATTTATAGATTACTATGGAGGAACAGAGTCATTGCGATAATATAAGCTATTTTTTGTGTTGCATCAGACTTCTTTGAGTTAATTCTTGTTTGGATTGGAGCACATCCTTTAAAATATAATGTTCTCTCTAGGCTTTGAGAGAGATGAAGAGTGTTATTGAACAGTTCACTAATAGCACTATTACCAGTTGGGCTATTCAATGTGAATCTCTATCACAAATACAAAATAGGCAATTTAATCTGGTTGTGAAAAAGATGAATGCAACCTTGAGATCAGGCTAAAAGTGGGAGAATCATAGGATTTTACACCAGGAAGGAGAATTTCCAAGGCCCAAGATTTCTAAACTAAGGAAATGTTGAGATGGTCACAACACATAGTGTTGGGATTCAGAGTAGGAATTGCCCAAGGCTTTCTTCTATCCATTTTGAGAAGAAAGCCAGCAGTATCAAGATTGTATTTCATAACTTAATACACAGTAGTGTGTACTGACACCTGAGTCCTTTGAAGACATAGTAAGCATACAGTCCTTGAGCAATATTTCTACTGAAGAAAATTAAAAAAGCTTTTCCAGCTTCCTTCTTGCCAGAAAAACCTTTGTTTTTGATTTTTCCTCACAGAAAGAAGAATTACCTGATCCAAAAGATTTAGAACTGTATGAATTCCGCTTCAGTGACTTCCCTGTTACAGAGCACGGCCTGATAACTTGTGGAATACGACTGTTCTTTGAGATAAATGTTGTTGAAAAGTTTAAAGTCCCAGCTGAGGTCTGGTTTATTTTTTCTTGTTTATATTTATTTTTAAGAGAAAGCAAAATTGCTGTTTTTACATACTTCAATCTCGAAGTAGGCAATACTAAAATATTAGTGGTATGGTTAACAATCCTCCATTCTCAATGAAACATTTACATATTTGTCATAAAAACATAATATTAATCCTGAATTGTGTGAGCTAGGTAAGGAATTAAGTCCACATGCATTCACGTAAGAAAAATTTGCTGTTCCCATGTTTAATTCAATGAAAAACATTTGTTTTCAAAGACCTTGCACAATTAAGTAATTTCATAGTATATTCTAGTGATTTAATGGGAATTCCTTTGTTTTGTTTCAATTAACAGCTGCCTTATTCACTTTTGTTCCCAATAGGTCCTTACAAGATGGATGTACACAGTCAGGAAGGGTTATCGGGATATCACTTACCATAACTGGAGACATGGATTCAATGTGGGACAAACAATGTTTACTCTGCTGATGGTAATGTTGCTAATATGAATTTCACATTCATTATTTAGCTTTCTTTCAGCTCCAGATGGAAAATTCAGGAAGACACACACTCAGAGTTACCTGTTTTCTTTTACAGACAGGCAAAATAAAGAAATACTATACTGATCTAGAAGCCTTTGCCATGGTTGCTGCTGCTTTCTGCCATGACATTGATCACAGAGGGACCAATAACTTGTACCAAATGAAGTAAGTATAAGTGATCAAATACATGGAAATGTACTACTTTTAGTGGAAAAAAACCAAAACCATTTAAAACTTGCAAAAATATAAGGTATATATTCCATACTCATCTGGCATGAATAAGTAATTATGCTACAGAAGATTTCTGCCCCAGAGCACTTCAGGCAGCTGAAACACAAAGGCAAGATGCAAAGGCAGAATCTTAGAAGGATCCCCTGAACCTACAATCCATTTTTAAGACTCTAGATTTTTTAAATTCTAGCAATTATTTGATTGTAGCAGACAGAGCCTCATGCACATGAGGACATGAAGAAATTAGTAAAGTAAATTAAAATCCCTAACTGGATTATTTTTTCAAGACAGGGCATAAGCACTTTTCTGGAGAGGGATTCAAGATGTGACATAGACAAGGCCCAGTTTAGAGGGAGACAGAATCTTTTTCTCTGTTTTCCGCTGTATAATTTGACTAGTTCAGTTGTTCCCCCTTCCCTCAGTTTCCTGATATAGGTCCTTTCCTGAGGTATAATCTCCTCAAGTTATATGAAAGTCTGAGTTAACAAGCTTGAGTTCTACCACTGGGTCCACATGCCCAGAAGTCACACATCATGACGTTAAAGCTTTGCAATTCAGGCTCTAATATGTTCTGAGAAAATATTCTTAATTATTTCTTTGCAATTTTTACCTTTTTTGTTATGAAACAATATTAATTCATTCAAATTTTACTTCGTATTACATTACCTGTCATGGTGAGACCCACTCTTCCCCTGAAGAGTGAACAACCTACCATTTAGCCTTTTATGTGATCTGTGAGGGCCCGTTTCCATGTGCTAGCCAGAGAATACACGTTTCTCAGAATGACGTGTACCAGAAGATTATAATTTTCTGACTAGTTTCCACCAACTGTATCTCCAGAGTGATTGGTCCTACCCCTCTGACCCTGAATACACTCGTCACATTTCAGCCTTTTCAGCCTGCGTGCTAGAGCAGTGACGCAAAGGGATTTTCCGATTATTCCCAGGGATTCTCCAGGTGACGTAGGAAAGAGAATGACAGATGCTGATTCTTATTCAATGGACTGTCTCTCATCTAAACAAGTTTAAGGGGGGTTTAAATCTTCCCACTGTGGTCTTCCCTAGCTGAAAGCCCTCTACATGAGGTCAAACGCAGTAAAGCTATTTATAAAACTTATCAGGCTTTACCATGACAGTCCTAATCACATCAGAAAATACGGGTACCATGTAGCAATTCACCTTGAGTTATCTGGGAAACAGAGCTATAAGCCAAAGGAAAAAGCAGGAAAATACTCTTCCAAACGTGCAGAACTACCTGGACCCCATGTAGGTGGGATGGTTCTCCCTCCATCCCACAACCATAATCTGATGCAGAATTTCCTCTGCTTGAAGCTTAGTCCAGTGTCAGGGCAATGCTTTAAGATCAGGTAAAACTAAACAAACTTGAGCTATCAGGACTTGTGCTGTCCATAAAATGGTGGTTTGGGGGGAGTGAAGTAGCCCAGGGGCGTTAGAGGAATTAAAGTCTATTATACTGTTACTTTAGATTTAACTTACAGTTAACTAGAATCCCAGGGCACACGGCCACTCATTACAGACATACAAGAGTTCAAAAGCCATGCCACAGAATAAACACCAAAAGATGGATAAAAGCTACTTTTAAGGTACACAAAAGGGGCATAGATTAAACAAACAGCAAAACTGAACATGCAAGACAAAATGAAGGCATATTTTAAATACCACAGTTTTTGAGTTTTGAGGCATCTAACAATGACTTCAACTTTAGCAGGCACTGAACACCCTATGCTCTCCAAGTTCCACCATTCTTCAGTCACAAAAACAAAGGGAAGCAAATTAGGTTTTTTTCTCCGCATCATACCAATAGCTAATGTATACAGATTACACTATCATACCAATGTTAATGTATACAGATCAAATGAGTGAACATGCAGATCAGAAGCATTTTAATCCTAAAAATATGAAACCTGAATAAAAACTATTGCCTCCAAAATTATATACATATATTATATACTAAAGAATTGCTTATTTTTCAACAGGTCAGCTGCTCCGCTGGCAAAACTTCACGGCTCTTCCATTTTAGAAAGGCATCACCTAGAGTACAGTAAAACCCTGCTGCAAGATGAGGTATGTCACGGACCTTCTGCTCACACTGATCAACACTAAATATCCAATTAAGTTACAATGTTCCAAATTTCACTGGGTCTCATGCACTCCTCTAGGTCCACATTAAGAAATGCTAAAATTCAGAAGTTTAAGACAAATTCTTACGCATTTTCAACTTTTAGAAAAACATCAGTGATTCTGCCTAGAACAGATTCATCTCAGATAGGAAAGCTTCTCCTCTGGGCCTTGCTCACACTCCTCAGGTTTTTTCTGTTTGCACAAAACAGATGATGTTGAAACCTAAGCAGAAAATACAATATATACATACAAAATCTTGTGCCTGGCTTATGAGGTCTGAATTCAGCTGCAGGCTCTGGCAGCTGAGGAACAAAGGGATGGAGCTGTTCATGAAGGGCCCCTTGCCCTCAGGCCAGACCCGCCCCACACCTTACCTTGCTAAACAGGGCCGGGGTACGGCAGGCTCTGCTGCAGCTCTATTACCGATGTTCCTGCATTAGGCAGCCTTCCCCGGCTGCCCTTCCCAGCAGCCGGGGGTGATGCTCCCGCCCGCATCCCCAGGCTCAGCTGCCCCTCGGGGCCCGGCTCCTCCACTGGACACCAGCCACCCTGCCCTCAGCGGCGCCGGGCTCTGGCCTGGCCACAGCAACGGACACTACTTACACTCTTTACTACGTATTTTGCAGGGTTATTTAACAGCAGGCCATGCACATATGCACCCCTTCCATCCCTTGTTTGCAGTAGCAGCGCAGGCACCCACTTCACACTCATTTTCCACTTCTAATCCCTGTGGTGATGCTATTCCCTGACCTCATGAGGCCAAGGAATAAATCCTTATGCTAAGCAGTAGCACTATGTTATTAAAAAACCCAGAAGGTTTCTGATACGAAAACAAACAAACACCTTTCCCTTTACTGATGGCAATGTACTTTTTCAAATGTGAGATGCCAGGGACTGACTCCTGCTCTTGGGCAGAGCAGTTGGCAGGACCTCTGGAGGCTCTCACCAGCAGCAAAGCTGGGCCATGGCTCACGCAGGCCTTGTATCTCTGTTAAAGAAGGAAATAAAACCAAGACATTTAGAAAAAATGCTGTGTAATGGCCTCATTCCCTTTTCTTGAGGAAAAGGACATTGCACGTAGCATGGTAGGTCCCATACACTGCTGCAGGCAATTGTGCCAACTCAGTGTAAAGGAAAAAAAATGGGAACTGAGAAGTTTTAAAAAGTCAGGAAAATTAGGTTTATGGAATATGAATTTTTAATTTTTATCATTATTTTAATTTAAAGACTGTAGTTGGCCAATTTTGTTACCCTGTTCTGTGAGAATCTATGTAGTACAAACCAAAGACAGTGTTTTAGAAGAAATTGAAATCATAAACTTTCCACCTTGCAGAGTTTAAACATCTTCCAGAACCTAAATAAGCGCCAGTATGAAACCGTTCTACACTTATTTGAAGTTGCAATAATAGCAACTGACTTGGCTTTGTATTTCAAGTAAGTACTAAATTCTGTATAACTTCCTACTGAAAAAAATCAATCCTATAGAATGTATAACTGTAGTTTTTAGTTGTTTATATGCAGCATACAAAGATGTTTATAAGCAGAGAACAGAGCTCTATTTAACATTGTCGTTGAGTCTAATTCTTGCAAAAAACCAAGACATTCTTTGTTTTATTATAAGCTTTCAAATTAGAAAATGCATGAATGTATATAACACTTAGTATACATTTAGTAGGTCGTTTCAATATACTTTTAGTTACAGCGAGCACTATATTCCAGAAGTGTGGATTCACTTAATAAGGTTGTATGCATGTGTGATATTTAACGTACCATAAAACAGATACTCAGAGTAAACAGAAGCATGCTGAAAATTAAAAAAACCCAGCAGACATCCACTGATCCCAGTCCTAAATACGCCAAAGACTCCCAATATCAAACTATCAATTCTGTTCCTAAGTTAGTGAATTAATGTGCTTTAATAATGGGTATCTTCCTTAAAGATACATGGAGACATTTGTTTTATGACTGTGACAATTTAAAGTCAGAAGACAGGTAAAAATTCAGGAAGTTGTTCAACAGCAGTTATTAAGATTTAGAGTAATTTCATTATTTCATTCATTCTAAGCACAAACTAGAAGATTTATGAAGCAATAGCAAGACATGCTTATGTTTTTGAAAGTTCTTTCCAGTCAGGTCTTAGTAATTCTTAGGAATTTTGATGGGAGGGAGTTGCAAAGCATTTATCAGTATTTGCTTCACTTTTCCTAATTCAGTATATTACAGGAAGTAACAAATATGTAATGATAAAAAATAAGAATGTCACCCCAAAGAGTTTAATCTGAAGATGAAGGAAATAGGTTATTTGGTTTTTTTTCAGGAACTTTGACATATTACTTCACATGTCAGTGGTATACAGCAAAATCTAAATGTCTAGGTTACCTGAAAAGTTTGCATTCAACACAGGAAAGTGTTACTTTGATACTACTATGACTAGGATGGTTCCTGGGAAAAGCACAAATATCATAAATACGGTTATCTATTTCATTTTTAATGCAGGAACTCACATTCAGTAATATATGCTTTATTGGTTTGTTTTAACAGGAAAAGAACTATGTTTCAAAAGATTGTGGATGCAATTGAAAAAATGGAAACAGAAGAGCAGGCAATTAAGTATATATCTATTGACCCAACGAAAAAAGAAGTCATCATGTAGGTGGTTAATATTTTACTCCCTATTCAATCAATTATCTAGGACTAGATTTTAAAATAATTTGGGCACCTAAACATGCAAATTTGGACTTAGTGTTACTGTCCAATGACAAGCATAACCATGATTTTAATTTAGAAATGGATGCCTACAGTCTTCTTAAAAATGTGCAAAATGTGCAAAGTGTTAATCCATTTGGCATCACAGGTATTTAAATTCCTTAAAATCTAGACCTTTTATTTTTTTATAATCGTCCTAGCACAGGATAGTTAGGGTTGGAAGGGACCTCTGGAGATCATCCTGTCCAACCCCTCTCCCAAGGCAGGGTGACCTAGAGCAGGTTACACAGGAACTGGTCCAGGCAGGTGTTAAATGTCTCCAGAGACTCCACAACGTCCCTGGGTAGCCTGTTCCAGTGCTCGACTACCCTCAATGGGTATTTGTTCTTCCTCATGTTGAGGTGGAACTTCTTGTGGTTTAGTTTATTCCCATTGGTCCTTGCCCTGTTGTTGGGCACCACTGAAAAGAGTCTGGTACCATCCTCTTGACACCCAAAACTATACTCTTGTTCTTGTTTTTGTTTTCAAAGGGCTATGATGATGACTGGATGTGACCTGTCTGCAATAACCAAGCCCTGGGAAGTGCAGAGTAAGGTAGGTACTTTTGAAATAGACAATACTGCATTTACTCTCTGTTTTACTGCCTATTTGGTGCATGATCAACTAAAAAAATTTAACCTATTATCACTTGATACATATTTAAGCACCTGTTGCTTCCAGAAGAGAACCTCTGCTTTTCTGTCACTGTGAGTGTAGGTGGTCCATGATGTCTCAACCACTCTGCAGTTGTCAACCCTTCTCTACTTGTCCTTCCACTAAAACTGGCACCTCTGATTCTGGCAGCTGTTCTATCTACCCTTAAATATCGCTCAATTATTTCTTTGCTAGACAACTTTTGCTACTTTCCAGCTATTTTTAAGGCACAGATTTAACAACAGTATGGCTGGATCGTGTCTATTCTGTAGATCTTGGTACCACTGCAAAGTAGCTTAAACACACTAAAATTCTGTAATACAGTGTGGTACATAAGTACTTCAAGTCCTCCAGTATTTATTGACCATCTTGCTGAAGCTCATCACTTAGACTTACAGGAATATGTTTTAACAAAGTATAATCAAAATACAACTGCAAATACTTGTTCTTCTAAGTTATACACATTACAGGTATTACAAGACTGTTATGTTGCTAATATTGCCTTGCTCCTATTGGCAATAACCTGTTATTCACTCAGCATGCATCAAAATACTGTTAGTGACAATTTGCTGGGGAAAGCCCTAAGTACAGCAGACAGTGTCTGTAGGTTTTTTCATGTTTTCTGGAAAGCCTTGTTTTATTTATTTAAATTTACTACTTTCTGCTGACAATTCCACTGAATTGTGCCTATTCAGGTTGCCCTCATGGTTGCAAATGAATTCTGGGAGCAAGGTGACCTGGAACGAACTGTGCTACAGCAACAACCTATTGTAAGTACCAAATAATTTAACTGTGTTAAGCAATATTAACTGTTATTAAAACATTGAGTAAATAATGAACCATGAAGCTTATGAGACCACTATACCAAAAAGCATGATATTTACATACTCTAAATCACTGCTCTTCTGTTCTAGCCTATGATGGACAGAAACAAAGGAGATGAACTACCTAAGCTCCAAGTTGGTTTCATAGATTTTGTGTGTACATTCGTGTACAAGGTAAGAATAACCGGTTTTGTTTTCCTGTTTCAGCAGCTCTGATGGCACAATTAGTGACAAGATTTCGCAGTAAAAAATTCTAGACAGCCGCAGTACTCTTGGTCATGGAGTGAACAACTATCACAACCACCATAATTTTTCAGTATTTTGTTCAATTAAAGAATTGTTCCCATAGAGTAAATTCAAGAGATGTGAAGCAAATTCATAAAAGAGGAAGATTTCTAGTGAAGCTTCAGGGTGCTGACGTTTTGTTATTGCCTTGAAAGACTGAGTTACAGAGTCCAGCTTGACTGTTTCCAGCCCCATTTAATATATGCAAACAACGTGGATGGTTACAGAAAGCAGTTAATGGCACAGCAAAGGGAATAAGAAATATGCAATATTTGTGGCATGTAGATATGCTGTTTCTTCTGTTAGGCACTGAAATGTCAACATTCTTAATCCCTGTCTAGTTTTTAATATTATCCAAAAATGTCAGGCAAAAATGTGACGTGATTTTTTAACATCATCACAAATATCTGCATCTGCTTGGAATATATTACAGGATAATAGACTTTTTAATTGTATCCTGATCCTGATAATCATGTGATAAAATATCATGTATCATAGTTGTATTATATGAGTCAGGCTATCATACGTGAGATTAGGGAAGATATTAAAATGTGCATCATATAATTCCAATATTTTCCTAACAGACTATGTTCACAATAGGGCGTTATTATCCCAACATGGTATATCCAACAATATGCCTAGGAATGAGATGTAATAGAAAAATGAAATGTTTTCTCAGCAGTGTTTCCACAATTTCAGACTTAACAATTCAGCAGTGCTTACAAATTTCTAATTTACTAATTTCAATTGCTTGTGCAGGAATTCTCCAGGTTTCACAAGGAAATTACACCTATGTTTGATGGTCTTCAAAACAACAGGGTTGAATGGAAAACACGAGCTGATGAATATGAAGAGAAGATGAAAGCTATTGAGGAACAAAAGAAAAAGGAAGAAGAAGCAGCTGCCCAAAAAGGTAATTAACTTCTTAGGTTTTCATTTACATATATTTTTAAGGCAGTCAACATATTCCCTCTCTCAAATTCACACATGCAGTGCACTTGTGCGATATTAAACTTTATACGAATGGTATGCAAGTTCTGAATTAGCCAAATTAGCTTTATCTTTACTTGGAAGAGGAGTAACCTTTAAAGATGACACAAATCCAGTACACTGACCTCCTTTTCTGAACTGCAGAATTAAATAAAATATGACCACCACAAAAGTGAAGGGAATGTAACATTTCTTCTATCTAAAGACTTAAAACTGAATGTAATTAAACACTTGCTTATCTGAAATACAAGCGATGTATCAAAATTCCGTGTGGCATCAGCCCCAAATGTATTCAGGTGCTTTGTTTTCAGCTGAAAATGAAAAGCATAAGGGAACAGAGAGTATGCATTCAGAATATAAAAAACCAGTGCCAATCCCCACTTCTCTTCCAAGTTTAAGATAAAGCTTTTGGCTCTAGTTCCCTACCACCATCTTTTTGGCTGAAATACACTCTCTCATATAACAAATTCAACATTAATCTTTCAAAGACAGACCGAGTCCTAAAATTGAAAGCATGGTTCCGCATAGCATGACCTAGAATCTGATTTTATATAAACTGGAAACCTATTACTCAAGTGTAAGAGTGAAATGAGTCAGTTACTTTTATTCTTTGTATTTCATGTGGAGCAGCAGGTCTACAGCTCTGCCAATCAATTGAGATGACGGAAAAGGTTCAAAGATTAAAAAACCACGTGTGATTAAAACATTGATATAGGGTCAGCTAGTCTGAAGAAGGAAAGTTAGTTTACTCTGTTTCACATATCTTTAAAACAGTACCAAATAATTTATTTGTTAATCAGTATCTGTGAGAAATAGGTGAGTATTCTTCACATTTCACACAAAAGAAGCTACTAAGGGCCATCCATCAAGTTACTGTCAGTGTGTGAAGTGGAACTAGTTATTGGCTCCTACAAAATTGATACTAGGTTAAAATATAAATAAATGTAAAAAAAATCAAAAAGTTGTTGCAAAGTGGTTAAAAAAGTACTGTTATTACACGATTTAATCAAAGCAGATTTTTGAAAGAGTTTAATAAAATGAGTCATATATTTTGGCCTGCTCACGCTGTGATAGTACTTACACACATTTTCACAGAAATTCCACTCTCCTAGTTGCTCCCAAATTTATTTTCAATGACACTTTCTTTTTTTTGAAATCATGCAATTTTATTTAAGATTCATTTATTGCTGAGAACTAGCTGGTTGTCAGTATGAAAAAAAGTACTTTTTCCTTACCCTGGAACGTAACCATCTGAACTTCACAGAAAACCAGCAAAACAAACCAAACCAAAGCAAACCAAAACCTGGGACCTCCTTATACAACTCCAAACCTCCTTATACATTTGCTTTCTCAGCAAAGAATATTACCAAAAAAAGTCAGATCCAATGCTCCTAAGCATAAGCTTCTTAAATAGAAATTAAATAATCAGTTTAGGAAGAGTCAGGTATTTCTACTCTCACTTGGAAGTTAGGACCATCCTACATCATTGGTATTTTGGAATCACTTAAGTCATTGACTTAAGAAATGTTTTCTTTATAGGAAAATAGGAAACCTTACACAGGCAAGCATGGACAGACTAATTTGCAGGAGCTAAGGATCTGGTCTTTGCATATCATAACTGGCAACACAAACCAAAAGGGAATTATTCTGCATCTTTTTAAACACGCACTGGAATGAGGCCATGGACATTTGTGAGGAACAGGTCTGACACTGTCAAATCAAGGCCATGTAAATATATGGGTTCGTTAAGTCAGTTCATACAAACAAAGATTTGATACATGCTGAACCATGGTGGTTTCTCTAGAACACACTGACCTGGCTATTCTTAGCCATTCAGTAGACACAAAAGAAACATGTTTGCTGAACCACTACAGTGGAAAGTTCAGAACTGAAGTAAAGCAAAATACAGTATTAAACTGAGAAAATCAAATACATAGTTAGTAACATAGTGTTGATTATATCCACAAATTACAGAGGGTAGGACACTGATTATGTGACATGTTTCAATGCAGGTGGAAAGGGTCGAAAATGACCTAGTAACATGGTGATCCACAGCTTTCAAATGTAAGTTTTAATTCTAATATTGGTATCTTACCTTAAGTGAATCTGGAAACGCAATTTATTACACTGAAAGAATCTTAACTATGACCAATGAACATCTGTGGAATCATTTGAGAGAGAGTAACAGAATCAGTAGCTATAAATAAGAACATGAAAAGTGTCTCTCTCTCTTAATTGGTAATTACAAAGGGATTCGTGCAGGGTTGGAAAAAGGTTTATGCAATTAGGTCAAATTAGTTTTTGTATCATCTGCTTCAAAAATAGATTCACAGATTATATTGATTCAAGAGTTTCTTTCTTTTGCATGGCTTGCATACCTCAGTTTTGTATGTGTGGGACAGTGTCATGTATTTAAATACTGAAACTTTCCAGTAAGAGTGGTTCAGTGTGTGTTTGGTCCCTTGAGAAATGTTGGTATCAACTCCTACACTATATACACATAGGTATATATAACATGTCATTGTTTCTTATTCCAATATCCCAGACAAGCAGTGAAATTTCAGAAGGCCAAACACACATAATATGCATAAAATGAAAGCAGCACATCTATAGCAAGGAATTAGAGCAGCTCAAATTAACAGAAAATACTCATTTTACTCTCCTTCCTTGTTTTTTAGCAGGAGGTGCTGCTGGAGGTGGTGGAGAGGAAGCAAAATCCAAAACATGTGTAGTTTTGTAATTCTTTGTCTCAGACACTGTTCCTGCTACAAGAAAAGACATCTAGAAAGAACTTCAATGAGCCTCAGTGGATTTCTGCTTTGCATAGAATAGTATAGATCAATCTCTTAATCCTCTTAAAACATTTGCCATTTGTTGGAAATAATTTTTAATGGATTAAAAAAATGGTTACAATTAAAAACTGGAAAAAATAATGGTGCAAAATGAGTTAACTGTGTGCTCTAGATATTTTTTCATGTCACCCAATTTTATACACAATATTTTTATTAAAATATGTAACTTCTACACACTGTCCAGAAAAAATATAAATCATTTTGACAGATCTTATATGAAATTACTGAATGAAATCTAACATGTACAACTCAAACCAAAAATTGTGATATTCGTAACTTGGATATTTAGATTTTTATATTATGTGTATTTCCTTAATCTGTAATTCTGTCATTTTCCTTCATTCTCAATACTGTATAGTTCTAGAGTAAAACATCTCTTTCACTTTAGGAATGCACAACACAATTCCCTAGCTCTTATCTATAAAAAGCAGGCCCATGATACACTGTATTTTTTCCAAAATTACCAATGATAAATCCGTAAATTGTAGCCATTGTAGCCTTTTGATCGTATGCAAATGGCTCTCCCACAGTTCCTAAACGGACCAGCTTTTATTGTAAAAATCTAAAATAGCAGATCACAAACATCATACTTTACACACGAGTAAGAGTTTACTCAGATACCTACACCAGCGTATCTACAGCAGGATCTGCATTCACGGGCATTTTAAAAGGCTCATGTACTCCCAATGCATCTCTTTCAAAATGCACTAAATTAAAGTATTTGAAAACCAATTAACTGACACCAATTTAATCTTCTGAGGGAGAGGAAAGCAGAAGTCAAGCACATCAAAAGTCTCATTACCTGTCTTTCTACAACCAAGAAGACAGACTGCACACAAATTAGCTCTTCATGAACACTGATCTCCCTCCTCAAACCTTTGGAATGAGTCCACTCCATACCTTCCACTCGGGCAGCCAGCTCCTCCTGCGGATGGAGGAAGGCAAATGGCCAATATGTTAGGCACAGGTCTGAGTATTCACTGGAACCAGTTGCAAATCTAAGGAGATGGATGTCAAATGCAACTCCTGCAATAGCAAAATTCAGCATGCAGACTCAATCCTGCCACTTTTCCTCCCCCTTCAAACAAAGCAGACTCGTACCTTTTTTTCCTCTGGAGGACCATCTGCATCCACATGGAAGCGAGAATGAGCAATTTGCTCTACATAAATCTTTCTAAGAACGCTCTTAGCATGAATGAACAGATACTGTGTACATTTATCACTCAAAATTAAAGGAATCCACCAAAAAACTCCAAACACAACATTCTGACTAATAAGCGGGCCAAATATTTTATGCAAACGGTTATGACATAAAACTGGGTATCATGTTATTTTCTGTATTAAAAGCAGCTACTACAGAAAACTATTTCAAGGTTGTTTGATAATGTAATTTTATTCAAACTGTATTAAATTATGTATTTAATATGTATAGTGTATCTTTTTATAACTGTATTTTAAAGACCCAAAGAGAAGCTAGTTACTCAGAACACATAATTAATATACAATACTTGAAGCAACAAATATAGCAACGCATTCAACAAAAGCCCCTTTGGGCAAGTTGCACATGTTTAAGCAGATTGCTGCAGATTGGATTTGACTCTCAGCCAAGCTTGCAAGATGACAAAGAATTAACCTTTAAATCCACCTTCTTACCTAAAGAAGCCTTCATGCAAGGATACGTTTATTTCTTACTCAAGGACGCCCTAAATATGTCCTTGTACTGTCATCTATTATGTAAGTACAAACTGTTTAAAATGTAATTATGATAAGTAGTACTTGTAAATAGAGTTCTCAACTTATTCATATGAGTGCATGTAAAATGTTCATAAATATGCTACAACCATCTCTGCTGTTATATTGTCCACATCAAATACTTACGAGAAATACTTTCTATAAATCTATCTACAGTGAGAAGTACTTATCAAAAATATATTTCATGCAACATTAACTTCCTCAGATTAACACAAAAACTTAATTCAAAAAAGTTTGACCTTTGTATCCAAAGTAATTTTCACCAGACAGAAAAAATACAGGCATGGTACCTACTCATGTGCAGACTGTTTCTTTGGAAACATGACTGAATGAATGTTTAAAGATGAGTTGCAACTCAAAGAAGAAGATGAATCCATTAAGTTTCTCAAGCAATAGACACGCTTTATTTGTATATTTAGGATTACACGTCAAAGAAGGATTAACGTTCAATCAATGGAAAGGAGATCAGAAGCCACAGATAACATAAAAGTCACGTACATCTCCAACAGAAAGCCACATTATTTTTTACATCAAAAATTTCACCAAACAACCAAATTTTTATAAGTGGAATTGTAAGACACATCACATTACAACTAAAATTTAAAAGAAAGTCACAATAAACGGAACTTTTTAAAGGAGTAGGAGAGACATTTCAGATATGGTTTACTTAATTCAAGTAGAACACATATTTGACAAAATTTGAACTTCTCCAATAGCATTTGAAAATACTTACAGACACTAATACCCAAATATTGAAGTCTACATGACCAATAAATGTAAGGCTATTTATTCTTGTTTAATAAATTAAAAGTATAAATATATTGAAGTGTATGGCTTTAAACTACTCACAGAATCTTACAAAATGCTCCTTTACAAAAATCTGGCAATAACTGAAGTTTGAGATAAAATAAAAGCAGTGAACTTCTGTGCTGTAATGTCAATAAACTATATTCTTGTTTAAGTTTGGGTGCCATATATCTTTTGCACTGAACTGAAAAAATTATTTCTCTTGTTTCAAGAGTATGCAGCCTACTACAAGAAACAGGAAGTTTTTAGATTTGAAGCCTTCTACAAAGACAATCTACCCAAATGGTCCGTATGAATGACTGTAGAAAAGGTATGCTGGCAGATAGAGGTCTCTGGAAAATTATGGTTGGATTTCCAGACTTCCATCTTGACAACTCATGAAGAAAATCAGCCTATATCAATTACAAGTTTTAGAGAAATAAGTCTTGAAAATACTCATCAAACTCCTCTGCCCTGTAACAACAACAAAAAATAAAAGTCAAGACAGTGCTGCTTTGGATTTGTACCCCAGGAGATAATCTTTGTATGAAAAAGTTTTAGGAAACTCTTGATTAGAATTGTAGAAGGTATAGGTAATTTTGACTTACTCCCTACATTCCAATACCCTTCACCTTTCCCTGGGTGAGCTGACTTAGGACCTACTGCTAAGATAATGAATGGTATAGTAGGGGGTAAGGCAGCAGTGGTATGTCAGTGGCTTAACAAAGGTTTTCCTCAAGAGCTGCATATGTCTCCTCTTTAAAAACACAATTTTAGGTTTACTATATGGAAAGAGATTTGACATAACCTTTTATGTCTGAATACTTATTGAAACACTTGGGACACCTCTACCTTTGCAGTTCTCAATGGACACTGTACATTTCAGTAGCTGCAAGTACACTACATCAAACTAACCGTGATTTTTCATCTGCTTCTTGGAGAGGACCTTTCCAAAAGTCAGCTTCTGAAGGACCATCTTCTGCATTGCTGTTATCTGAATCTGTTGAAAAATGTAAAATGTTTATGAAATAAATTTTAAAATAATTTATCTTTTTTTAATTAGATGGTATATTGCTAGAAGCAATGTTTAATTGAAACCATGAGAATAAACAGAACACTTTTCTTGGCATAAAGTGCCGTACTTGGAAAACGAAAATGTTTTGCAATGTTAATAAATGTAGCATCAAAAAGATTCTTAGGTATCACAAACTAATGTTTCAGTCAAACATAACAACAATCATGTCAAAACACTGATCTTGACACAACAGCTACATAGCATTTTTTCTTCTAAAATTAAATAATCACAAACCCAAAATTACAATGCATTTTCAATTTATGATATTAATCAATTATCTTACTTAAATGATAGACCCTATCAATTGTGACTTATCAGTGAAAGTGTAAGAAAATATAGATTACTGCATAACTATTTCATGTTAGTACATAGGAGTGACAACTCATATCAGAAACCACCCCCTCTCAATCATCCAGTAAGTTTCCTGACAAAACAAAGTCTGCGCATGGTCCAAGTCATAAGAAAACTGCTTCAGGTCTTCCTGTATCTAACTGAGAAAGCCTGGGTGTTGAGAACATTCTTAAAAATGTACAGCAGAGCAGAGAAATCACTGAAAAACATCAATCACTTCTAGACAGTCTGCAGCAAGAACTGGCATGACCAGGACATGATGGGGTCTGTTACATCAAAAAAGAAACTGGAGACTGGAATCACTGAGATACAGAGACAACCAGTGTCTATGGAGTCACTGAATGCATCCACCTGCAACAAGTAGGTCTCTGAGGTACTACAGGTGGTAGCTGGAAAAGACATTAATTAAAACCTATGATTCATTTAAAATCTTTTTTTTGAGAAGAGTACACATCAGTATAATTCCCTGAAGGAAAATGTAGCAGTTATTGTATCAGAAAAGTACTATCTTTACACAGTACAAACTACACAGCATGAAATTATTAACAATGTACCTACTTTTGCACCCTCTACTGTTTTTTGGAACAACCTGACCTCTCATTCTTTTGATTATTTCCATTCTGTTATCTGCCACATTTTTTTTTTCGATTAAACAATTTCCTTCTTAAAATTCCCTACATTTTTTCTCCAATATATGTAAGTAATTCATTCAAACCTTCATATTTCTGTTTCAGACAGTATTCTTATCTCATAAAATATTAAAACAGACAGCTAATAAAACTAAGATCAATGACAACTGCCTATGAAATTATACAACTTATTACAAAAACATAAAGGATATTAAAATACTTTACCTTTATCAGAATTATCTGAATTGTCTGAAGAAACCTGATCTGTAAAGAAACACCAAAATAGAAAAAAAAACAGTAAGCGTCTCTTGGTTTTATCTGTTATCTTAAATTGTACACAAAGATATTTTTATCACAATATATTACTCTAAACACGTGCACATGCATGCACACACCACATTCAAAGAAAGAGAGCAAACACTGAAATAAAAGGATTTTTTTTGCATGAGTGCAAAGGTCATCAGTTTGAGCCTAATTATGTCAACCCAAGATCTGTGGTGTAAAAAGGTTATCTAACATTTCCAAGGCTTTCAACATGAAAGCCTCATGGAATGAAATACTTCACAACCCTTGCTAGTATGCAACATCCAATGCTTGGACAAATTTCCCTTGCAGTGCATACTTTTCAAAAGGCTGTCCCTCTCTGTTAAATATAAGAAATTTATCTTTTTTATGCATCTAGGAAATTTTACTGAAGAAATTTACCTTTCTGACTACCTGTGTTACAGTCAAGAAAGTTATATATCTGCATGTATAACTAAATATATTTATCTGTATTTATACATAATTATATGTCTGTATCTATCCAGCTATAGCAAAACTAAGGTTCAACTGACCTATCTGAGTATTTTATTAACTGAAGTTGTAAAGTTTAAATTTACCTTTATGGGTCTTTTTTTTGGACTTCTTTTTTGCTGAACGAGATAATTTTGTCTTCTTACTTTTTGGCTCTTTAGAGTTCTGTACAGCTGTGCCTCTTTTCTTGTGCGTTTTGACTTCTTTCCTCCTTTAAAAGAGATGAATGTACACCTTCTCTATTATACGTACTTCTAATGCAACAGTAAATCCGAAGTATTTAATTCAGTCAAACAGGTAGCATTTTTTCAGTCACATATCAGTTGTTAAATTGAAAAAAATTGATTCAGTTAAAAAGAAAAGTGCTATAGAAACACAAGACAAGCAAATAATCACTGGGCTGAAGTTAAGCAAACGAAACTTCTGTGATGGTAGGGACGGAATTTTTCCAGTCTGAGGGGTTCTGTGCTGTCATTAGAACAGTAACTCTTAAGAGTGGCTTTATAAGAACTCCAGAATATTTATGCTTTTTCAGGATAAATGAAGTTCCTAATCATCTCACTGAAGTTTTGCCCCAAGGTGCTGTTCATCATAATTGTAACTTATCAATAATTCAGTCCCCATTATTTTCAAAATATTTCATTACCGGTGATGGAAGTTTAGTTTGTGGGAACATTCTGGACATAGTCCTGAAAAAGAGAAAATGAGAATATTGCAGCCAAGAATCTGATAAGCATAATTAACAAACTACAAAACTAGTGAGAACTAGATCTTTCAATATCAGCAGTTTTTCCTTCAAAACACTAGTTACAATGTAATTGCAGCCAGGATTGAAAATACACATGATGAAAGGCTTCAGTACAAACCTAGACTTTGCTAAATGTGAAGGAAGATCTCAAGTTTAGCACTGGCAACTCTTCATTAAAGAAATATCAGTGCTTATCATGTACAGACATCCCATTTATGGATCCTTGTGGACAGATCAAATTGTTCTGCAATTATACTGAAGACCCGTAAGTCTCTTAGAGCTTTGTCAGAGACCAAGTGTTCCCACATGGATTGTCTTGTACATTAAAGGAAAAAAAACCCCACTATTCACTAATTTTACACAAAGTAACTGTGTAAACTGCGCTGAGTTTAATTATCTGATGAACATATCATAATGTACACAATACTGAATTAGAGAATCCCAGTCAAGATGTAAAAATTGAAAAGAAAATTATTTAAAGATCAAACTTCTGTACAAAAACACAAATATTTGAAATAAAATCAGTAGAACTAAAGGTATGCAAGAAGTTGTCTGGTCCAAAGCCCTAAGGACTTCTAAGCCAAGTAACTGAATGAGCAACGACAAAGCAGAATTCTCCTTGCAATGTAGTATTGTCCATTAAAACTAGAAATGCTTCTACACAAAACAGCTTATAGCAAATTATTCTAATTTTATGACATGCCAATTATACAGAATGAAGTGCTCAACCTGTAACAACTTAGGCATATATAATGATTACAGCTGTTCTCCCTAAATCAAGAGCATCATACTACCATCTATGATTAATTTAACAAAACAATCTCCTATTCAGCATTTGTCATGAACTCATATTATTATCATTGGGTCTCACTCGATAGCATTCAAAGTACAAGATACTTGTCTTCTTTTAAGTGTACATATCCTTGCAGGGCTGACTTACTCAATTTCACGAGTGCATTCCTCTTTTCGCCATGTTCAACGTAACCAAAATTCACCTCCCAGCTCTTCAGGCCTTCTTCCTCATCACAGTGTTTATTTCCACAGGAAAACTGACCTGTAAAGAGTCAAAACCAGCAAACCGTGGTTCAGTGATTAATAGATTCGGGGTTGTTATTTCCAGTTCTGCTCAGTTTTTCCTTTTTGTTCTCCATTTCTTTCAAATAAAAAAACCCCACAAATCTAAAAATAACATCTAGATTAAGGAAACAATAACAGGGAAATACTTGTCCAATATTGCCTATTTGCAAAGAAAAAAACATAACTGTGTTTTGAAATGTATGGATGAAAGTGTACGTTATGAAATAATAAGCCTAACAGTGAACTCTGAAAAATGAATGTCACTAGGATACATCCTATATATCCTAAATGATTACTTACTTAGCAGAGGATGATGGATCAGAAGTTGTGATTCAGACATGTATCTTTAATGACATCAAACTATTCCAAGTATCACGTTTGTACAATATAAAGATGCCCACATGCTTTTTATGCAACTAGTGTACCTGATACAATTTGTATTTTACTGCCTAACTATAAATACCTTTCTTTTAAGAATAGGAAATCCAACTTTGTCAGAAATGCTACGTCAGCTTAAAAGCTTCCTTTGGTTCATTATGTGAAAAGCAACACTGATTTTAAAACAAATCTGCACATAATCAATTTTGTTTACACCACTGAAGGCCCAACATTGGAATAATAAAGATACATGTATTCCCTTTGCAGAAGACTGATTTGTATGCAGAGCAGGCAGAAAGGATGTGTATTAATAGGCTCACAGGCAGGACTGTTGGTGAACGATTAACCCCAGAAAATTCTGCTTAAGCGGCTAACTAATGGATTGGCAGTGTCCTCAGGTACTTCAGTTCTGTAATGAAACACCACTTGCAATGCAAACATCTGAGGTAAAAAAAACCCCCAGAACTCTCATTTAAAAAAGCAAGTTTCAAATTAATACACATTAAGTATGTTTAACCCTCTGTAAGGCATGGCTATCAGTAGCCTGTGTCATAGCAACCTCCTGTATGACCTCCTTTCAAAACACTTACGGCAAAAAGCGGAAAGCAAAGCCAAAGAAATAATTTGGCATTTACAATTAGTAATACAAGTGACACCTCTTCTTTCACTTATCCTAGCCCTTCTTCATGACCATGCAAAGACAGCCATCAAATGCAAAGCAACTAAATGCGAGTACTCCATTCCTGCATTCCCTTGTTACCACCCCCAAACCTTAGTACAGCGCACCAGCAGTGGTTCTCGTCACCGCTATACACAGCTACATCAGCACACACCATCAGTACATACAATGCTAATGCTAATTATCAGACAGGCAGGGATCGATGTGTTATTACATTTAATTAAAGCATTTATATGGCTGATTTATATTTTAAAATAGCATAAAAGACCCACAGCTTTTTTTAAAGGATTGTTTGGAACCACACTCGGAGAGAGCGTCCGTCACCAGCGAGAGGGTTGGGTTCTCGCACCCCCCAGTGGTGAAAGAGAGGATTTATCCACTCTTATTTCCAATTGCTCACTTTTCATTAGGATTCCATTAAAAGCTTGAAATATGTAATTCTGCACTCTCTCCCACATTTTAAAATATGGAGTACCACATATTAAAAGTACAAAGCTATAATTTTTTTTCCCATGAAGACATAAAAATAATTTACTTCTCATTTAATTTTAATTATCTTGTTAAAGTGTTTAGTAAAGCATGTAATTGTATCAAATGTAACCATCCATTGTAGTATCCAACGTATCTGTAGTGCTGAATGCAACATATGACTACAACTACCTTTAGAGGCTTTAATCTTTACAGTTTAAAAAACCCCACTATTAATGTTCACACTTTCTACTGTGAAATACTTTCTTTTTAAATCATAAATGCATTTCTAACTTTTTGAAATATATTACAACAGAGGTGTTTACAGAATACAGCTGTTTATAGAACTGTAACTGAGTGACACTGATCAACAGTACAACTCCATGCAATTTTCTAGTGTGTGTATCCATGACTTCTGAGTGTATGGGGATCCACTCCCAGGAATAGCAATACCTCATTCATCTCATTTTCTTGCTTGTTCAGCAAGTTGAAGAAGCCCAAGCACCTCAGCCATGGAACAAGGACCACTGTGCAAAGTCGCAGTAACACACTGGTAAGACTTCACACCCAGAATCAAGCTACTGATTTAGAGACAGGATTGGGAGACATGAAAACCATTCCCACTGAAGCTTTCAAAACCAGTTTAGCCTAAAATAGGTATCACACAAGACACTTTAATTAAAAAGTTAACGTTTTGCAGAACAGCACTAGAGAAACTGTTAATCAGTAAATTATTTTCTGAGGAAGACTACTGAGAGACTTCAATTACAGGTATCAAAGGCTAATGAGGTAGCAAAACTACTGGAGAAAAGCAGCTAAAAAGCCCATCCATGAAATCCTGCATCTACACCAAATGCATTATGGTGGTGTTCATTACAAAACTGACCTTGTGAAAATAAACTATATGCTCTTCTAATTGTAATATGTGCAGGATCAGTGTGCAATCTAAACCTACGTGGCATAAAACAGCAAAGCTGGAAGACAAGTCAATTTATTGTATATTATTATCTGACAAGCTTACCAGTATTGTCAAATATTATCTTACAAAATTATGTCAAAGAGCAGCAAGAGAAGCATCAAGAAGAAATGTAACATAAAATGAAAGACAGCATTACCTTTTCCTGAAATTACTTCTTTCTCATGTCGCCATCTAAATCCAAACTGTTAAGATAAGAACCAAAATTGAGTTGTGAATAGTCAATATATTAAGCACTGTAAAGAGTAATTTCAGTTGATTGATGTCCTGCACACGTCTCATCTATTTAATTCTGGTCAGGAAAACCTAATTTTCTCTCTTTTAATTAAAAATATCTTTTTACCTCTGCTTGCCAGAATGGTATTTTATTTATAAAAATACTTTGAATATTTTTATTTTTACACAAAGTCCTCCACGCTGAAAAACAATTACAAAAGCAAACATATTAACATTTCCAAGTGGAAGACAAGCTGGCCTAAAAATCTGGAAATAAAAACAAAAGAATAAAATGTATTTTATTTAATGACCAGGTGTCAAACAGATTTCATTTCTTAGCAAACAGGAGACACTTCCAATCTGTTAAACTACAAAACAAAGTACAGAGAGAGCAAATAAGAAACTCTCTAGGAAAGTAAGACAACAATGGGAACATTTCCAGTCCAGTGCATACCAAATAAAACTTAAATGCAGAACACCCTCCTGTGTTGCACTGCAAAGCTGACAACAGAACTGAACTATCTGACAATACAGTCAGTCATTTATCAGCCTCAAAATTTGCAGACAAGATGCACTGAAGGTTCAAAGACAACCTTGACCTAGAAAATTCTTATCTAGGGAAAGTGTACGGAGACCCATCACAAGCAAGAGCTGTCAGAACACTCTTCCACTGTCTCTACATAGCATCACACCAGAGGTTCACATTGGCATTTCTGATTAAAAGCAAACACCAGTGAAGACTAAGCCAGACTGGTTATCAGCAGGTGAAGTGGCCTGGGAGCAAGGAGGGTGAGTAAGTCTCCAGCTCTGGGTGTGAGAGCACCTGTGAATCTCTAGGGATGAGAGCAGGGGAGTCCCAGCCACATGCGCGTGTGTGTGCATATCCGTGTGTATGAGTGAGTAAAACAGTCTGGACCAGCAACTGGAACGTGGCTGTGGCCTTATGGGTTCGTATGTCTTGGGGCTTCTTACTGTTTTCTTCTCAGCTTCAGTCTTTGAGAAGGTGGTTCTGCTTAGTTTCCAGATTCTCAAAAGAGACTCTCCCATGAAACTGCAACTAACCATTATCCAGTCCTTTTCAAAACAGTGGTTTACTTCAGAAGAACATGTAAAGCATCAACAACTATCATGCAAAAGGCTGACCAGCTGAGAAGCTTATTATCTACCCTGCACCTCTCATAGCACCAGCACTGCAAAACAGAAGGCATGGGGGGCTAAAGATATCCAACTTCCAGTTTCTGGAAATTCAGAAAAAAAATTAAGGAGGAAAAATCTGAAAGCACAGACTGTATTCCATCAGTACAAATGGGATGAGCAGCTTACTTAAGACTTCAAGAAAAAAGCCTGCTTTGAAATCCTTCCGTACCGAACACGGGCACAGATAAATCAGTCATTGAGAAAAATCTCATATTTTTCTCTATTTTTCTAAGAATATCTAAGAAAGGACTTTCATACGATCAGAACGTATTTGAGAAAAGAAAGCATAGATATTTTACAAATTGCATGATGCAGCAGTTATGCTGACATGGCAATTCCAAAAATATAGGTAATGACTTAGGAGCAGAAATGGGAACTGAGAGTGACCTCAAAGTTAGGACAGACACACTTGAAGTCTGACAGGGAAATACTGTTAACACAACACAACACAAAAAGAGAAAAAAAAAGAATCTGGGGCAAACAGTTTCCCACAAAAGACAGCAAACATATGGAAACTTGGCACAGTAGCTAGAGAAACAAAATCTGTAAGCATGCTCAAGGGAAATCAGCTGGGGGGATGGAGAGGACATTGAGGAATATGAAATAGCTACAGAAAATAAAATCGAGTTCACTCAAAAAAAGGAGGGAAGGCATCTTCAGCATTTTAGTTTTTGTTAATTTTAATTAAATTTTTGCATTTTACTGTCCCAATTGTCTTTAGATGACTGTCACTTTTTCTTCCTAATAGAGCTAAGCCCAGTCCTTCCAAATATTTGCCAGTGAATGTAATTTTCAATACCGTAAACAGTCTAAAAGAACTATATAGGCTGGATTAGTGTGTGCTAAAAACACCAAGACACATCTGAGTTCAGCACCAGTCTTTGGAAAATCACAACAGAAAATCAGTGTATACTCTTTCACTAAGAAGTTAGTCAGCCAAAAACTTGGGGAATAAAAAGGCTGTACCATTTAAGAAGAAAACCTGGTGCTGGAATTGGGCTGTTTCTAAGAAATTCTATTTATTTACAAGGCACATACAAATCCTGTTTCCACAAACAGAAAAGAACAACCAGCAAAAGATGCTGCTTTAGAATAGATTTTTCCAAAATTGTTTCTGTCAGCACTCAAGTACAAAACTCTTTTAGACTTTTTTTTCAACAAGTAACATTCCATGAGTTTTTAGGCTTCATCTACTGCTCCTCTCCAAGCAACCTCTCTAGCCTTCTTTCTTTAACCCCTTTGCATTTTCTGCCTTTCACACACAATGTACCTCTTCATAAAACATCATCTGACAGAAATGTTCCTATTCCCACAGAAGCACATTTTTGAGGCAGCAACAATGCTTGGATTCAAACTGCTGCTGCTTGTTAAGTAACTTGACAAATTCTCACAACTCCCTTTCTATGGAAGGGGTACTAACATTCTGGTTTTACAACACATCCACAATCATAAGGCAATTTTTAAAAAGGGTACACTTCAAAAACCAACATGATTTACACTAATGAAAGATACCTTATTCTCTTTGTATCTGCTGAGATCTGCTATACAGTATTCTTTGAACAATTTATCATAATACTTCTTTGCAAGCCTCTTCTCCCTAAAACAAAAAGTATTATTTTTTATTAAATGCAGAAGACAACACAATTCACTTTACATTGTAATGACATTAGCAAGACAAAGACAAGTTGTTTCACTGAAAGAACACAAGTTGTAGACCTAGAAATGCAACAGATACACACTTATTAAACTAAGGAGTAATTTCCATAAAACTGGAAAAATAAATATAAAATAAATCCACAGTACATACTAAACTGTAGTTTTTCAAACCCTGCTTTCTTCAGAGTTTTTGAACAGTCATTTGGATCTCAGAGAATCACTATTATTTATTAGTTCTTTCTGTCATCAATTCATGTTGACATTTGAGCACTACTACAATATGAAAGACCTTCTAATGGTCTCTCATTTTCAAATGCATCAAAGATCAAAGAATGATCACTAAGTACACACAGTAATTCTTAATCAGTAGGGGAAACAACAAATTTAGTACAAGTGATCTAAAAATAACATATCCCATAGTAGTTTCAGGTACCAATTCATGTCTGCTTCATCTTCTTCATTCCACAGGAATCTATGGTTTTCTCTAATAACATCAAGATCCGTCTTGTCATTTGCTCTGTAAAAGGACACACCTTTATTTAGTACAATGTAACATTAAAATGAAAATCCATCAAATAATAATTCGGTAAGCATCAATATTTTACAGTTCTGATCTCTACCTCACAGCATAAAGGAATATATAGCTATGAAATAAAACTATCAAAAATGTATTCCCTGCCATACCTGTTCCCAAGTAAAAAAACTCATGGTGGAAAACGGCCACTGAAATTGTGGATGACTTGATCCTGTCTGAAAACACTTTTCATACTCTTCATTGAAGACAGTGATGTTAAAAGGCAGATATAGATAGCTTTAAAGAAGTTATCATTATTCCGGACAATGGATAGCAATTTTGCATACTTCAGAAGTATTTCAGACTGCTATTTTGAAAGTACTGACAGATATTTCTCAATGTACCCTCCATTAATGATCACCTGTCATCTTTCCTTTTACATAACAAAACAAGAATAATTCAGCTCATGGTAAGTTCTCTAAAAATATGGAAACAAAATGAAACAAGGCAGTTTTATGTTTGGGTATTTCCAATTGCTGTAGTTACCATTTGTGACCAAAATAATTAGTAATTTGATAAACAGCTACATCATCCCTGCCCCCAAAGCCATAATATATATTTATCAGCTTTACATAACAGGGGAGCTTTGGGGTCAGGAGGGGAAAGTTTGCTAATGGTTCTCACCCAGATCGTCGGAAATCCTCTATTTTGCCGCCATAGTATAAAATGTAGTCATGCACAAACTTTTTATGCCTTTCATACTGAATAAAGCAATTAAGGATCATTTAAGAACTTATTTCCCTTTACCATAGTTTAAAACTACAAAAAACCCAACCAAAATCTCTTTTTTAAGAGAAAGACTTCTCTTGTCACAAACAGTTCAGTAATTTTCAAAAAGAAAGGAATGGAATTAATGCAACCCAAATAGCAGCTTTTACTTAATAACCTCTCATAGAAGCTGATTTCCAAATACAGGAATTCAAGGCAATTTCATCTTTAAAACCTTATTCATCATTTATAAAACTGTCTTCCTTTATCAAAGATACTCTGTATGCATATACACAGAAACTTGGTTCACTTTTTCAGCTGTGATTTAGACAACAGCTTCTTTGTACCGCAGTTTTGGTTTAAAACAGGTTTTTACTTTTCCATTATAAAAACAGTCTGGCTACTAAAAGAGAATAATTTATTACATTTTTACCAGCAACATACAAATAAAATTTGTATGATTTGGCTTGGAAATGAAAATCATGGAAAAATATTAAATGCTTCTTAGAACACTTTGGCCTCAGAAACATAATTTGAAACACATTTTGTGCCATAATTTGAGCAAAATGTGTAATAACTTATTCAGAAAGTGTCTTCACAAATAAAAACTTTATATATGGCTTCTTAAAAAGGTTTTCAATTAACTTTTATCTCAACAGCAAAAAGAAGCTCCTCTGAAGAATGACTCAGTATCTGGTGCTGCACTGTCACCTGATGTGATAACTGAGAAACCCGAGTATTATGCCATAATGGATAACCTGTGCCCCATCTTCAAACTTGAAAAATGAAACAGAAGGATACAGCATCCATCGATATCAAGTGAAATCTTCTTTTTCTTGCTTCTTCCCTGTTAATAACAAACAGGTTTCAGTGAAAACTATCCTTCCATTAGGAGGAAAATGTCTCACAAAAGCAATATATAAAAGATACCTATCACATTCTTCAGCTGCAAATTGTCTGTGAACCACACTGCCTTGTTTTGCCTTTTGGAATGGCTTTATCAGAAGAGCATCTTCCTCTATTCTAAAGGTAGGTGGGAAAAAGGAAGAAAAGTTAGTCAAAAACTTTTCATAAGCACTAAAATTTTCATATGGCAAACTTTGCACTATCTTGAGTAACAAAAACTGTTATATTGCTATTTTCTACAAGAATAAAATGAAACTTCAGAATCAAACTCAGCTTGGACTTCACCTCATTTGCAGAACAAAATCACAAAGGCTTTTGCTTCCAGTTGGCATTTAAAGGCAATTGCTTAAAACAGCAATTTGTAATGTTTGTTTTTATTAATATTATCACTATAAAACCACAATGAAAAAACCTGGAAGATTCCTCAGATCCACTCTGACATTTAAAGCCCTTTACAAATCTCAGCTACACAGCAAAGTAAGAACAGGAAGGACAGTGCATTCACTGAATGAGAGTGACTGGCAGTAAACCCATTCCACCCTTTCATGCCAGTGTCTCAACACCTCATTAAACAGTTCTGCCTCTTGTAGTGCAATCACAAGAATCACAAATATAAAAGTCAATTATCATGTTGTGAACCGTACTTGTCAGTAGGCAGCTAAAATTACTTTTAGAGTTCAACAAAGCAATAAAAAGTTAGCTGGTAAGGGGTATATTTAGTTAATTTCATTCATGAACTTAGGTGAAGAAGAGATTCTTCCATAATTATCAGCGGGCAGAAAGAATGGAAATCAGAAACCTGAAGCAAGCAAGCCAGGGAATTTGTTTCTAGCTAGGGAATACAGGACTTTAGAAACTAAGGGTATAATTTACTCAAAAGGATCTGCAAGCACAAAATTCCCATAAGGAGGCTTTATAAAACAGCAATTTGGAGAGAATTTAAGACTACCATTTTCCTTAAAGTGAAAATAAATACCATGATAGAGCAAGAAAAGAAATCCACATATGAGCCCTACTGGGAATCAGCAGTGGTGTGCCAGAACAAGGATAATGACGGTATTTTTGAAAGGCTCCTGATGGTTAGTTAATATTCCACCTAGAATGTGGAATGGTAGAATGTGCAATGGCATCTAAAGAAAACAAAATCTGAACAAAACCAGTCACTATTTTAATGGAGAACTGCTATATTTATAAAATAAATGAAATGGCACAATGGCTATTATTCCAAAGATTAAAATACGTATTTTTTTTTCCAGAATGCATTCAGACACTACAAAACTCACTCTTTCAATTCTTCTATAAAGGAAAAATATCCAAGAGTCCTAGGAAAGTTTCCAGGAAGTCCTCTTAAATAAAGTCCAGTAAAAGAGCAAGGGAGAGACAGGAAAAAGTAAGAAAAGTATATGCAAAGTGTAGGCCAAATGCTCAGTATGGTGCAGAAAGTGTCAAGGAATTACAATAGAAAAGCAAAATAAATACATAAATAAATGAAAATCTTTACAATACAGTAAGATCAGACTACAAAATTCCAGGTCACTAACTGTGCAAACCACTGCAAGTATTGGCCAAGGTCATCTCAAGTTAAGAGATGTGCAGGTACATTTCAAGGATTGATCACAACACAATTTACCAATTCCCAGGTCTCTCTACAAATTAAATAATAAAGAAGTAGCATCAATTCTTCACTTTCTATCTCTATGTGTTTTGTATCTACAAAGCCTGCTACCACTTGGCCTGTTTTGCCTCACTCTCCTAGCAGTTCCATTTGTCCTGATGGATCACAGTGATGTGAACAGTGCTGCCAAAACCCAGCAGTGGATACTAATGCTTGGAAAAACAAAACACTCTGCTCCAAGAATTGAGGGGCAAATATACACCAGATGGAGATGGCAGAACAGATCTTAATCAGCTGCCCCTAGGAGATGACAAGCTTTGGCAAGCTGGAGATGAGGAAATGCAGAAATCAAAGAGATTGATTTTTTCAAAAACCATTTCAACGCCAGACCTTACATACAACAGCATCGTCTTCTATGCACACTTAGAGGCCATTTGTACAAAATACATAATGCAAAGTGTTAATTCAGTACTACATTACCTTTTAGTCTTTTGCAGAGACTTCTCTCCACTCTCCTCATCACTAAAATCAGAATCATAGCCTCCATGGCCATGTGCCTGAAAATAATAGACCAGTCAATATATCTGCTAATGTAATATGGATATGGCATAATTACAAATCAGTACTGTCCATCAGGCATAAATGAGAGAAAGACAGAGAGCAAGTGAACAAGTGCAAATTCTCACATGTCTAAGCCAAACAAAATTCTACAGACAATGCACTGTATATTCCAGATAACACAGGGCAAAGAAAGATCACTTTATAAAATAGACCACTTTATAAATAATTTATATGCATATGGTCTCATATTTAATCTTCACATAGATGCAGAAAACGAAAAGTATGATAAATACCTTGGGTTATTATTTTCTAAACAATGTTCCTTATGTAAGAGAAAGGTGAATATTTTCCCAAGGAGCTAGTCTTTCAGGGGGCTGGAGGACAGCAAGTGATATGCCCACATTATAAATGAAGAAAAATGGGAATAAAAGTTTCTTGGGCTGTGATACAGCATTTTAGATCATTAGGTCTTACACTGGTAGCTGGAAATCTGATTGAAACAATAACTAAAATACAAAAACCCAATATGCCTGCAGAAACATATCGCCTCATCAGTACAACATGCCTACCAGAAAATGAAACCTTTTCCACACACTTTAGGACTACAATGTCAAATTAAGGCATATAAGAAAACCAAAATATCCATATCATAATGCTTTCAAATGACGAAGCACTGACTGATGCCCAGATCTATCACCTCCATTCTTCAAGGCACAGTTCCATGCTCAATTCCTTCAGAAGCAGCAATGCCTTAAGTAGATCTCACCTCCTCTCCCTCACTCCTACTCTGGTACCTTCCTTCCAAGTGCTCAGTTACAGCTGTGAAAGTACACATGAACCAGATCAAACAACTCACCCAAGTTACAAAGGAACCTATGCAAAAAAAGATTATTTTAACCCAGAGAAGTTTCCTTACAGTTCATCCCGAGTCCCCACAACCTACACCAGCCAGCTGAAGGGGCAGCACAGGGAGAGAGCAGCCAGAGCTGGCAACTGCGTAAACCAGCACTGACTTCAAACAAGCTTTTACATAACTGAGGTAAAAACAAGAGGGATGGTTATTAATATACCTGCATGTGGAAAGGTTCAACACACACTACCTAAGTATCTTGGTAAGTGGGACTGTGGGTAAGAACGGGATAAAAAACAAACACCTTTGACTCAGCTGATTCTTACATTACCTACAATCATATTCCTCCTCAGCCAAAAGGCTGAGAAAAACAAAATCTGATAAAAAAACCACAACTCCTCAGGATGATTTTGATGAGGTGCCTTCTCTTGATGCAAATGCCTTGCAGAAATGCCACGCAGAAGAGTCAGCTGTATCCTCTACTGACACCAACAACTGGTTTGTATCATGCATAGTATATAAAACACTATCTTCTCAAACTGACAGTGAAGGACTGTTTTAAAGATTTTTAAAAATTATTTTTATTATTATTTAAAATTATTATTATTAGTATTAATAATAATAACAAAAACACTTTAATGTTCCTCTCTCTCTTCTGGATGCTTCTGAAGAACATACATCTCTCCTATACATATATATTTGAACAAAAGCAAATCAGAACTTTTTTCTGAACTGTCTTCTATTTCCCAGGAGACATAAAAATTGTCCATTACTAAACAAAACAGAAACAAACCCAAAAACCAAACAACCCCCCAAAACAAAACAAACAAAACCCCAAACCAAACAAACAAGTGCAGCAGATGTCTGCTAAAAACAGTCCTCATGCACTGGCAAAAAAGGAGCAATAATGCAGTCTCACAGCTAGCTGGTTCTAGTCGCCAGTGTGTCACTATTTCTGTTAATGAAGCTTATGAGGTCTTCAGAAAAGTCTGAACACTCTATGAGTACGCAGCAAATATATTTATACTTGGCCTCTAAATTTAAAAAATGTCATGCTAATCTGGGAAAGTTTTAAATGGCGTTAGTAATGCTTCCCAAATGAACATCAAGACCTTCCTTCACACTCAAAAGGGAAGAAACTCCCAGCCAACACCATGAGCATGAAAGCATTAGACAGATGAAGTACTGAAGCAGTCAAGAAGAAGAAAGCTCAAATGAAAGGAGATTTTCACAAAGCAGTTGCCCTTGGATGATGTAGCCTAGGAAAGAAGTAGATGTCCTCAGTGATCAGCTCTCAAGTGATTCCAGGAATGATTCAAATAAAAAGAAAAAAAGATGCAAGAAAAGCTGCTCCAACAGTCATACTGTAGGGCTCTCAGAAGTTGATGACCGCCTTTTGCAAAGCTGACTGTGAATATAAGGGCAGGTATGGCTAAGGACTAGGCTGCTCTTCCAACAGGAAAGCTCTTCACAGCTTCAGACATTCCTCTGAATCACTACAATACCTCAAAGATAAATTCAGAGTGAAAAAGAATACAACCCATGACTGATGTCCTGACACTTCTAGTTCACTGCTCCGTTGAAAGCAACAGCAGGATGGATAGGTACTGCACTGGTGCTGGGTTTGACATCAGCAGCTCCAGCAGTGCTGGACCACACTAGCGGAGACTGGGACTAAATGATTTCTAACCCGACACCTTAGGATGATACGAAGATGACCTGACTGTTGGTAAAACATACTTAGTTCATTTCATGAACTTCATCAAAGAATCTCACCCATAAATGAATCTTGCCATTTTGGAAGGACAATGTGAACAGACACTTACTTAATACCGTAAAATTTCTTGACAGATTTCTCCCCTTCTGCACACACACACACACACAAAAAAAAAGCCAGACAACAATCTCAAATAAGGAAAATGTGTTTAATATTTAATTGTAGCAAAAGAGGAGCAGATACTAAAGCTTTGTGCCCAGCCCAGCAGATTTAGACATGGACATGCATAACCATCAACAAAATTTAAAATAACTACTTTCACTATTTAATAAACCCTTAAATATAAACTTTGCTTTAATTTGTCAGATTCAGAATGCTTCTAGTAAATTATTAATACAAATACCAAGTATTTTATCAAAACACAAACCTGAAAACTATGTAACTTAAATGGTACAGTGTATTTTGCTGTTGCACCAACTTTGAATTTTTTATTCCCAAAGAACAAAACAAACTGAAACCACAAAATTAAAACAAGCACAAATATGCTTTGGTGTACATTTAGCTCACACTTAAGTAATCCAAACATGTTGGATTATTTAACAATGAAACAACTGGAGACAGAACAAAGTCCACTTAACTCTGGGCTCCTAAAACCCACACAAAACACAGTAAATGTATGAACGCTGTACGCAACTGATGTCAGACTGACATAACAACTCTTGATGTCAATACAGGACACTACAAACTGCCCAGCACTGCATTTACAGCAGGTATTTGCATCCAGAGACGGCACCTCATTTAAGCCTCTCCAATAGGATAAACACACATTGATGAAATGGACACATCGCAATTCATGCTGACTCCTGACCACAACATGTAGCTGAACACAAAACGACAGTCAAAAAGAAGAAAAAAAGGCAAAACTATAAAATATTCCTATAAAATATTCCTATAAAATATTCCCAAAGTGTGGCTCCTGACCTCGGGCCTAGTCTTGTCACTGCCCTCATAATCATCACTCCCATCCTTCCCTTTATCTGCCCAGCACGCAGGTCTGTGGTCGTGTCTGCTCACGGCCCAGATGTGGCCCAGAACCGGCTCGAGGGCTCGTTTTAGTACAAACTATTTGGGGAGGGTCTGAAGGAAGCACAGGATCTATAAAAAGGCTTGAGGGGCCATCCTCGATAGATAAAGAATGCTGTGTGGAAGGTCAAAATGCTTCACTGCAACATGCTCTTCCTCCTGTATGTTGTCTATGAAGCTTTGCCACCCCCACTTGGGGGAAAAAACCTGAGAAAAAGTACAACTAGCTTCAAACCTATTCTTCCTTGTAAAACCAATTACAAGGAGTGCCTGCATATACTGTACAGTGAACGACCCTAACAAAGAGAAAACGCACTGACAAAATACAGCCCCTTTACTACGGCTATGAAAGAAAAGGCAGGAGCAAAAGATAGGTCACAGCAGACCAAGACATCGAGGATTAGAGTTTTGTGGAGCTCCACGGAGAAACCGCACACGGGCCCCTGTGGGTCGCACGCAGCTTCTGAAGCCATTCTTTCTCACTTGCTTTCCGCCAACTGGCCCAGCGCTGTCCCNGGGCTCCATGGCCGCGGCGAGGGCCGCCTCCGCCGCCCGGCCCTGCTGCCGGCCGCGGCGCTGCTCTGCGGGCCGCTCCCGGAAAGCGGGGCAGAGGCGGAGCAGGGCCGCACCGGGGGCTCCCTTCCTCCCTCCGTCCCTCCCTCCGCCGCGGGCGGGCGGCGCGGGGCAGCGGGGCGCGGGGGAGGGCGAGGCGGCACGGGAGGGGAGGGGAAAGCCGCTCATCATGTTTAGGGGCGAGGGGAGTCTCCCTGCCCGGGAACCCGGTGAGCGGCCCCGGCTGCCGAGGTCTCCGCCTCTGGGAAGGTAGGACTCTGCCGCAGGGGCTCAGAGAGGCCTCAGTGCCCCCCTCTCCTTCCCGGCCCGGGTCGCCCCCACACCATCCCCGGCGCTTTCGGGCAGGGCAGTCCCTGTTGTGGGGGCACGGGCTTAGACCCCGCTGCGGGTGTCGGGGCCCGGCGGAAAGGGTCCCTCGGGAGGGATCGGGGAGGTGGGGGTCGTTGTTCTGGAAGGGACCTCTCGTGGAGAAGGGGACCCCTCAGTGGGGGAGGCTCCGGGAGGCGCTCTACGGTGGGCAGCAGCTGCCAGGCGTGCCCGGGAGGTGCGCGCTGCCCTCGGCATGGCACAGACCGCGATCGCAGTCTCGGCACGGCGATCTATAACACCGATTTCTACCTGTGCCAGCGGCTTCTCTTCTTTTCAGTCCCATCTCGCAGTTAGAAGAACGAAAGGCAGTATGTGACTCAGTTTCCATGTGAGGACCGACGGCAACTGGGCGATAAGAGTTTGGGAGCCTGTGGGTTGCATCATAAAAAGGAGCTTTATAAACCAAAAGTATTTTCTGGTAAAGTAGCTGGGAAACACCAATCTTCGGCATTAAGTCATCAGATACAGCAATTAGCTGTCAAGGAATTGATAGTTTCCCATCAAACACAACCTGAACTGCTGGGGTTTGAAATGCTGTAATCCATCACAGGTACTTTCTTCTGGACTGTGTTAAGAGTTTCCAGTTGTGTTATTGATTCCTGAGTAGTTAAACCAGATACACTTAATATAGGGAAATACTAAAAATTTGAATACTGCTGCTGTTCTTGTAATATAAGTTGTAGGTAGTTGCTTTTCCACAGTAAGGCAATCACACATCATAGCTGACAGTGTATCTCCTTACCTTGGCTACCGAATCTGTTTTCAGAATTATTTTTTTCTCCTGACCTAGTGTTTGTGTTACTTTTTACATCATTATTGCTGTGAAGGGATGTAAAGATGATGCTGAAGTGTCCCGTGGAAAGGAACTGAGTGGCACTGTGCTTATTTGAGTGCATGGAGTATTCTGCTGAAGTCCTACTGAATGCGGCCCGTTTCCTCTAAAGGGCAGAGACTCTGTTGCAAAAATGGAATTATCCTAATTAATAATTTAAATACATCAAAATAAATAATGTATACCCTCAAAGCTGTAATAGCAGGCATCTTTTTGTTGTTCCTGTCTAATGGAAATGACAGACTGCTTTAGTGTGAATGAATCCTGACATGATTCTGGAAACTGGGCCAACATATCATTGATTATGCACTTTGAAGAAGAGTGGGAAAGGTAGAGGAAAGATTTACAATTCTTGAATCTCTTGGCATTGTATTGTGGCCACAAAAGCCTGCATATAGAAAAAATACAGTTTCTGGGACAGGAAAATTCTGCATTGAGTCCAACTATAGCAACTGCTGTAGATGCTGAAGTTATTTTATAAACAGCTTTTCTGAGAATAGCAGCTAGATAATTTCATCTTGCTATGCTATGCTTTTCTGATGTCTGACTGCGTTGCTTTAGAACATCACCTGACTGCTTTTTATATGTGGGCTACAATAAGCTACAGCTGGGGAATGGGTTCAGAAATGGCCTCCTAAATAAACTGGAAATTGAAACGGAACGTGCCCTTAGCCCTTGGTGTATGCATTATACGGAACGTGCCCTTAGGCCTTGGTGTATGAATTATACTTTGCTCCAACGGGAGTATCTCCGTAGTTTAATTCTAACAACGGTATATTTTGACACCAAAAAGGCACTTCTCTCATACAAGTCCCACAGGACTGGAAGATACAGGAAAAAGAACTGATGAGATGGGCATAATTCTTTACAGGGCAGGAGGTGCTACCATTTTAAGTTGGATTTCAATGACTGTACAGCCAAACCTTAGGAGCACAGCTTTCCTTTACAAGTAAGTCAATCTATGGGTTAGCTGCCACTGAAGAGAGCATTCCTCTTGAACTGGCCCTAGTGCTCATCTGACCACTCCTGCTGAACTGCAGGATTTAATTTTCTGCCACCCTAGCTCCTGTGACTGTCCTGCTCTGGTGTCTGATAAGTAACCCTGGTGGGGCAAAAAAATGTTAGGGATGGAAGGATAGGACAGGAGGGAAGTGGGAGGTGAGAAACACGGGCTGCCCTTTCAGCAGCAGCTCTCTTTTAAATCAGCAGTAATGTGAAACAAAGGTCTTAAATTACAGTAGCCCTGAACTTCGTGGTCCACAAAGGAGAAAACATCACTGTACCTTTTACTTTAGTTCTGCCCTAAATCTAGAATGGGCTAAGTATGAGACCTGGTGTATCCAAAACATTTAAGTCAGACATGGTACATACATCACAGAGATGCGGAATTCAAAGTATTATACCTGACATACTTATTGAGCTGTTCCTAAAAGGTTCTAGTATAGGAGATTTCACAGCTTAAATACCTTAATCTATTAACCTCTTAGGTATAAAGGGGTTTTTCCTACTATCTAAGAAAAATCTTCTTCGTTGCTACTTGTGATAAGTTCTTAATGCTCTGCTCTAGTTTGTACAGAAAGCAAGAACTGATCATCATTTGAATAACATCTTTAAATACTGGAAGACATATATCCCCTCAGTCTTCCCTTTTTGCATCCTAAGAAAGTACTTTAACCTTTCTATATAGGTTACATATTGGAGAACCCTTAACATTTTGTTGCTCTTTTTCAGACTCGGATTTCTCTATGTATTTTTAAGAAACACTAAGCATAGCTGTTTAGTCCTTAACAGTATTTAGCCAGGAAGAAACACATCAGCCTTCCTGCAGAAGATGATTGCTTCCTAAGATCTTCTGGTAAAGTTGTTTAAACTCAACAGCCTCTGATCTGTTGAATCAAAATTAGTTTGGTTAGCCAATTAAAAAATTGTTCCAATTTTTAATGAAGCAAATCAGAAGGCTTTGCCAGCAGGCCGGAAGAGGCAGCTACCACTGGTATGAAGAGCAAGGGCAGGGCAGTCACTGACAACCACATCTATTGTGAGCTGTTTGCCGGGGACTACATTTGAGTTTGATTATGAGACAGTAATGTGGAACCATCAAGAATGCTAGTAAAATTGAGATTTATCCTGTCTAATCTTTCCTCTTTCTCCATTAAGTCAGTTCTATTGTTGACAAATGAGGAAATTACTTTCTAATGTTATGATATTGGCACCCTCCTATCCCCTACATGTCTATGAAGTAAGTTGCCAAATAATTTATTTTTGTGTCTTCATTGTACGAACAGTACTTTGGCATCTGTCATGTTCCTGGTTTTTATCTCCTCCGTTTGAAGCCCCCTAGTAACTTGTAGAAAAAGTAAGTAAAGCTAAAAATGGACATTCACATATGCCAGTAACATCACATTCAGTAACTGTAGCTCTTTTTCATTTAGATGTACCCGTGTACAATTTCAGGGATGCAGTGTGCCTCCCAACAAGCCCTGAGGAAGGTATGCACTACAATCAGGCAACTGTTTCCCAAGCTTAAGACTTCCTGACAGTCAGGGAAGACCAGAGGCTGTTCAGGAGGGGCAGTGGCTCATGCTCACCAGTTCCCATCACTGATACTGGTCACTCCAAACTAGTCATTAAAGACTAATGATATTCTATAATTATCTAGAGGCTATGTGGAGATAGCAGGCTGTTGCAGTGCATATCTGTTTTGTCAAATTCAATAAATGGCGTGTTCCATGTTTTTTTGTCATACAGGGAATATCAAACATGAAGCTTAACTAGCCACTAGATGTCAATGTTGCTGTGCTAAAAGGCAAATGCAGTTTTATTTGTTTGGCTGATAGAGTAATTTGTTCAAGAAAATAACTTCTTTATTTAAAGATATTTCTAGTATAGAGTCAGTTACAAAAAATAATCATAGACAAGCCCATGCTGTGTCCATTATTTTGAGATCAGCTCTGCAATTTTATTTTATTTTGAAGTTGCAATTACCATTTCAGTACATAATCATTGTTAGAAACGTGCCTTTGAAAAAATAGCAGGACTGATGATCAGTTTCCTTCCCTGTTCCAAAATCCCAGACCTTTGTATAAGTAGCCACAATCATTGTAACTGCATTTCACTTGTTAATAAGATACAATAGAGCTAATAATAGGCTATCTAATCCCATTAAAACAGTATTGAATTTCCTAAATTCCAGTTTTCTGTGGATATTTTCCTCTTAATTATTCCTGTTTAACACCATTGGATATCAATGTCAGATGCATTGCGTGGAGACAGAATTTCTAGAACACAAAGACTTCCAGTATGATAAGCAATTTGGAAAACAGTTATTTTGAAAATTTGTATATCTAAAGGCAGATCCAACAGATGATGGCATTTTAGAAGGACATGAGGTAGAATTTGACCCATGGACCTTTGTTATTCCCAGCTCCTCTACTTCTAGGGGGAACAAATCACTGCGAGTCTCCACAGCTACTTACTGCCTAGTGCACTGAAGGTGCTGGTTCTGTTGTCTGTCTACAGAGCATTTATTTTGAGACCAAAGTTTGGAAATTAGTTTAATAAACAGTAATGGAAAGCTCAAGAAGACAACAGTGCACATCTCAAATTCCAGATTAAGCTTGTTCTGCTCTTACGATAAAAACAAATACCGAAGGCTCTTATTAAAAATAGAGTTGAAACTTTCTGTTGATCTGAAAATCTCCCAAGAAGTCAAAGATGAGGAAATTGCACCCTTATTCTCATCTGATCAATTTGGTAAACAGAATCCCAGTTTAGGCCACAATGTTAGAAAATACAGCCTAACCTGATTTATTCCCTTAGCTCCACCTCCTACAATGCAGATAAGGCCTCTCAACTCCACAGATAATTAACAAGATTTTTTTATTACTGCTGACAGAACAGCAGCCTTAATCTTCATTATCATGGACTGAAGTAGATTAAGTCCTGCTCTACAGTTTATTTGGTGGTAGCATTACTTCCACTCTTAACATGCTAAAGAATCACAGATACACTGTAGAAGAACTGTAACTGTTTTAATTCCGAACATCTGTTTTAGTTTCCTTGCCTGTGACTACAGAGTTACGTAAGAATCTTATAATAATACCTTAAAAATCAGATTGCTTCATTCATTCATTGACTTTGTTGCACTTAAGGGAACACTCAAAGCATCAACTTTGATCCTAAAACTTCTGTGTACTTCAAAAAATATCATTAAAGTTTTCTGCAAGCCCTTGTTAAGATGTATAATGTAAATAATAACAGTATGACCCTGTAAAGACGAACTGATTCGGTTATGGAAATAATAAATCACTTTCATAAAAAAATAATTCTTAGAATCAACTCTCCATTTTATCTCTAAAGTTTGGGCTTATTTTTGCAAAGTGTACAGAATTTTACTAAATAAATCCCCTAGAGATATATTATGTAGACTCCTGTCTGGTGTCCTTTAATTGTCACTGCTAGTTCCACATTTGTTGTGTGGCAGGTCATTTTGGTCTCCAGAGCTAGTCTGGCTCTGCTCAGAACAAAGCTCACTACAAGATTACACATGTATGGAGGCATGCATAAAAAAGAGTAGTGACTTCAGCCTATCAGGAATTTAATTTAAAAGCAATTACCAGTATGTACAAAATACTACGACTTAGTTTTATCAACCTGTTTTTAAGTAAGTGGAATACAGAGACTAACTCCTCCACCATGTTCCAGTTTTCATTTGAGGCGATTTAGAAGTTCATTATGCTTAAATTCCCTGAAATATGAACTATTTCCTAAGAGAGCAAAGAATGCCTAATCTTACTTTTATGGCTAGATCTGCTGTGGTGGAAAGTGATTGATGGCATCCAATTACATAAATATAAGAGAAAGGCAAATTTGTTTTTCCAGTTTGAGATCTAAGTTATTATATAAGATGAAAAAATCATAGAAAATAATAAGCAAGAGAAAGAAAATCCAGTAATGTGGAAATAAATAAAAGAAAACAACTGACAAACAAGCAATGTACTTATTTTTTTTAAATTACATTGTTTCCCACTGTTTTTTTTGGTGAGGGAAAAAAGAATACATGAGCAAAGTTACAGTCCATTGCATTTTTAAACCATAGTGGAAAAGATATGCATTCCCTCTTTTCCTGACATGCATTTTTGTGCATAATGTCTGCCATGTATGTATATTCGTAATATTCACTTACGAGAATTGAGGAAAGGTACAAATCATCGACAGAGAATGTTTGGAATCTAAAATCTTCTGTATAAAAAGGTGACAGACAAGTCACTGTAATCTGGATCATGCCAGCAGTTAAGCACTATTGGTGTACCCAGCATTCTACATAACCTGGAAAAGAAAGGTGCCTCGAAGTCTGGGTCTAAGATCTAATGTAATAGAGATGTACAGTCTCATTCCTGCAAATATGTTCCAGAAAACACCTGTTTTTTAGAGATGTGTTTCATCTTAACTTAGAAGTTGAGATCTTAACTCAGGAATCCAGAGGGCCAGTCCTGAAAACTGTACTGTGGAGCTGGTAAGATGAGTTCATCACAGTGTTTTCCACTGGTTGTCCTAAAGCAAAGAAAATACATCAGAGATTATTTGCAATATACAGTGCTGCAGTCAGTTGTTTGGAATCTCACCGTCAGATTTAAAAAACCTAAGGTATAAGAGCATAATATGATGTAGTGATGATGGAATCAACCCTCACGTCATTTTATTATTTCAGTGGGATTACATAGTAAAGTAATACAGTAGCTGCATGTAGAGGCTGTTAGTATCTAGGTTGAGGTGATCAATAACTGATCCTTCACTGAAAACTGAAGGATACAGGGATATAAAAAAGCGGCTCTGAGCACCGAAGTAGGATGAATCAGTTAAAAATTCCTATTTCACAGTTTTTAATGAACATGCTTATAGAATACTGCTGTGAAACCTCATTTAATTAATAATACCATGAGCCATTCTGCTAGAACTGACCTTTTATTAGTGAAAGTATACTACTGATTGCCAGGGTTTGGAAATAATTGGGATTATATTTCAAATTAAATACAATTTTATGTTATTTAATCGCCAGTATCATTAAGACATGAAGTACTGAAATACTATCAACCTTTCTATTGAAAGTATTTCCAGGACACTATTCATTCCGTGGCACCTAAGTGAAATGGGAAAGATAGCTATCCTAAATGGCAACCATTAGTTTAACTTAGTTACAAATATCAAGTTACGTTATTTATAGCCAGCAACACTGAGCTGTGCAATATCCACAACTCTAAAAGTAAAAATGGCAGACTCAAAAAACCACTGAGGAAAGTATCAATGGCAAGTAAAAAGAAATACTCCAGCTTGTACCCTGGGGGAGATCCTGCTACTTGCTGAAACCACGTTCAATTTGCAAGTTATAAGTCAAAACGTTTACAGTTACATATCTAGATGACTGTCTTTCTTGAATGGAAATAAAACATAACCACATGGAAGATAAGGGTCAGGATGTGAAGTGAGATTTGAGTGAAAAAACATTAGCATTTCATGAAATATTATCTTAAGTTCGCATTACACTGGCCTTAAATATACTGCTCATAAAAGATGGATTGTGTTATTTAGATTTATATTAGAATCTGTTTTAATATATTTTATCAGTCTTGGTTTAGTAAATCCATGCCACTCTTTCCCTGTAAAACTTTTATTTGAACCTCAGCAGACTGCCAGAGACTTAATAGAGTCAGTATTTGGCAGGTTTCTATAATGTGAGTCTGTTAACAAAAGGAAAATACTATTCTAACTACCTCATTTATCTTAGATAGGGTCATAATCCAGCCACAAATGTTAGTAACTAGAAAAAGTAAGAAGACTAGTGAAGCATTTTGATATTTTCTTACTTGAAGACATCAATGCCCACAGAAAAATATGCCCATACAGATGAATATTAAGTTGTTCTCCCAGTTAAAAAGAAGCTAATATGCTATTAATATCTGAGGGTACTGTTGTACTGTGATCTAACACTAAAGTAAAAAAACCAAAGCCTTAAACTTATGATGACATCTATGATTTGTATTGATTTGCAGTTCAGTGCAGCCTTAAGAAAACACAAATACCCCATCCTTGGAGCCCAAGAGTCTTTATGAAAGGGCATTACAGCTCTGGTCACAGATGCCCATCAGCTGCATCCACACAGATCCTCAGCAAAGAGGGATTTAGCTGTCTTTGGAACATCACCCATTCTGAATCTATAGCAACCCTCCTCTAATATGCGAAGCTATTTTTAGCATCAGGGCAGCCTTGAAAACAGCAGGTAAAGCATGAAAAGAATGAATAAGTGGTTGTGGTGCTCGCCTGTGAATAGAAGCTATATATAGCTCTTGAGAGAGATCTTAATATATAGGTATATATATAATGTGTATATGAAGGGATATCTGCCTCCCTGAGGGGGAAGCAGGGGCGTCAGAAACATAGAGTAGAGCATTATTGCTATTTGTGACCTGAGCAGTTATCTAAAAAGTCATTATTTCCAACTGTTATGTTTAAGAAAATACATTGTTAATGGAATTGGGTATCTTTGATCCAGTCTTTATTTGCAATGAATGTATAGCCTTCATTTCCCTAAGTGAAGAGAAAATTGAACAGCAGGAGACTGTTTGCAGCTCCAAGCTCTTTTCAGCCATTACTTGCTCCAAGAAATTCTTTAGAGAATTTCTCAGGTACCCCTTTCCATGCTTATAAGCCAACATCTCGGTTCCTGTGACATTGAGTTCCCATTCCTGGTTATTTTGTCCTTGTCTTTTTCTCTTATATATTCATCCATTTGCTTCTAAAAAAAAACCTTGGGAAAAAAGGCCACATGTGCCTTTGTTTAATCAGTACTGTGTGCATTTATTTAGCTGGGGAGCTATATTGCTTCATGAAGGAGCTTATTACTTCTTATTCATGTGTTATATTGAGGCTGGGAATTAGGCCCTCCAGTTTTAATGACTCTTTGCCTAAATCACAAGGGCAGCAACAGTGGAAACTTACAGATGCCTACAAGTGATTGGTGTCAAAAAGAAAGTCAGCTCTATAGTATTTGGATTGTTGTCTTAGAGAAGTGATAATTAGGAATCATTTCGAACTCAAAATGTGAACATTAACCATATTCAAGGTAGGGAAAATCCTTTAGCTTCTCAGCATAATATATCTTAGTCATAACTAAAACATGTATTTCTCTGTTGCTATGAAAATTATATTTAAAACTACAGTCAGTTCTTAGATAAAGATGTTGTGTTGGTTTTGTTCTCCCACTGCAGAGGGAGAGGGCCAGCAGCTAAAAGAGCAAATCTTTTCTTAAAGCCGTACTAAATATGTACCGTATTGGCATATGAGCAAACAGATGTAATGAAATTTTCAGCCATCCAAAGTCTCCTCTGCAGGGCGAATGTGGTTTGTAAGAAAAAGAGACCTTGCAGTTCAGCTTGGTGCAGTATTTTATTTGATGGAGAATCTGTGATAGGCTTGTGCAGTGGCAGCATGCCTGCCATAACGTAGGGTGGGATGTCAGGCAGATTTGGTATTTGCTTGAGGTAAAAAGGATTAACTCTTACTGAAATAGAGTATTTTTCCAAATTTTTTGAGTTGCTGAGAACGATAAAAACATCAGTAAAATACACTTGTGGAGCTGTCACCAACAACCCCTTAAAATGTTTCAGCACTGATCCAAATCTCTGCTTTGTAAAAGCATGTTGATTAGCAATGATGAAACAATAATATGTGTTTGATGAGGCACATCCTTCCTATTGTGCAATTCATTATGTCAGTGGCACCCCAGCAAGGCTTCTACTTGAAGTATTTCAGTGACTTCAGTGGCACTAAGATTTCTTTCATTGTAAATTATTCAGGACATAGAAACCTTCTGTTTTTAACAAGTAAAGACTTTCTCCTCAAAAGCCTGTTGTCTCTGCCATGTAACAAATAAATTTCCCATGTACGTTTAAATAAATAATATTTTGTTACTTTTTTTCTGTTTGCAAAATGACAAGGAAAATTAAAGACAAGTTTATACAGCTTAGAATAATTCTTCAGGGAGCCAGTGCCATAAAAAAGTACAAAAGGGCATGTAAGATAGCACAGGTCAAGGAAAGGATTTTATAACACGCCGTCTGTTTTTAATTAGCATCTTGGCAAACTGGAAGAGCTCAAACATTTTTCCATGAAGAAATGTATTATAGACTTTTCTAGCTGCCAATTAAATGGCATTTAGCTACACTGACAGTAGTATGTTGTTTTGGGTCTGTAGAAAGCACTTGCTCATGCTAGAAAATCTGGGACATTTTGTTTTGGATACAGGGTTCTTACTGGACTGGATTTTCTATCCCTCCTATTTTGAATGTAGGCATGAAGGATACCTTCTATGAATAAATACCAAATTAAGAGTGCAAGGAGCTGGCAGAGTGGAGATAATAGTTATGAAGTGTCAGTTTGTATACACCTGTTGAAAGTCTGTCCTCCAGTTAAATAATAATTTTTAAACCATGGTAGCTAAATAGTGGAGTGTTTTATGAGGTTAATATTTTGTCCTGTTTGGTAGAGACTGAGGTTTGGCTGACAACTGCTTTGCCACCAGTTCTGTCCTATGGTTCATTTAAATATGAGCATTTGTAACATGAAACTGCCCCTCAAGTGTGTGGCTCCCTATACATTTTCTCTAACAGTGAAACCAATGCTCTCTGCCCACTCCTGTGCTCAGCTGCTTGTTCTGGCTCTAGCAATTTTTTTTGGGGGGGGGAGTGGGTTTGAAGGATTTGGGCTTGTTTAGGGTTTTATTTGTTTTCTGGTTCACTTACCAGCTAATTTACTTAATCCAGTTTAGAGAATAGCATTAGAGCAGAAACACCAGCAGTGAGCTGTGGAAGAGAACAGAATCAATAGTACTTGGAAGAGCTGGGAAGAGAGAAACCATCCTCTTAAGGAAAGCATTGCACAGAAATATGTTCTTAAAATCACCATGCCAGTTTTGAAGAAACTGGCAATTATAAATTAAGCATAGATTCTCTCAGTAGTATCATGGTTTTAATATCTGATCAAGCTATCTATGTAGGGGAAAAAAAGGCAAAAAAGTAACTTGGATATTAGAACAAGACTTCTCCTCGCTGAGAGGTTCATATAGAGTGCACTTAATCTTACAGTAGGATGTATGCTAGGTGATGAGTGTGATGTCAGTTCCACTGAAATGGATGAACATGTTGTCTGTCTCAAAAGTGTCCCCATTTCCAACATGGGAGAAGTTGATCGTCCCTGAGTAAACTAAAAATTTTCTTGAAAGTTGTCTTGAAAGACTGAAAAAAATCCAGATTTCTGCAGCAGGTGGAAACCTCGTGTTCTTGTATATTGTTTCCTTTCTTGCACTTCCCCCTGTATTAGGTGTGGTCTCAGTTCCTGCTGTGAACCATGAAGTAGCACAGCTTCATAGATCTTTGAATTGGGCTCTGGTTCACTCTTGAGCTTGTATGTTTGCTCTTTCATTTCTCCCCCAACTTTAAATATCCATTGTTAGCATCTTCAAGGCAAAACACGGACAACAGAAGCAAAGCAAGAACTATTTGTGTAGGTCTGGAGAAAAGTGGCTGGTTATCAGGAGACCAGTTAATTGGATGTTACTGGATTGTGTTTGCTTGGTAACAGAGCTTAGAAGCAAATGAAGCATCAAGAATCATAAAGATGTTGAAAGTTCTTAGTTGCAACAAAATAAAACCTAGAAATAGATTAATTTTCCCTGGCTTCTCTTTGAAAGAAATATGTTATGCATCTGTTTTTCTTAAAGAGAGATCATTCAGATACCAGTACATCTCTCCTGACATACTTTTTGTCATTGGCAAAATTCTGGTGTACCTAAACCAGTGAGCAGTTCCAGAGACATTTGCTCATTCACCAGGATATGCTCAGCGGAGCAGGTGTTGAACATCACTATGAAGTTTTGGCCATGAGAGCTCACTTCAGAGGTGATCGCTTTTAAGTCCATAGTGAATTGGCTACTTTATGTAAGGGAAAGGAGACCACCCTCCAAGTCATTCTTTCCTCCAAAGCTGGCAGCAGTTAAGCAGCCATTTCCTCAGCTTTTTGACACAGGGACTGGCCTGGTTGTTCTGCTTTTAATGAAATTGGTGTAATAAAGAAGGATACCCATAATATGAACCTGTATAGACATGATAGGGCAAAGTCAGCAAAACTTTCCAAATAAAAAGTTTTAGGCAGTCTTGTGATCATTCCCAAGCTTGTCTGTGCTATGAGCTGTTACAAAGGCATCTCAAGTTTTATTATGCCTAACCTTTAGAAGGCCTCTTCCTGGCAATGGCTCTTGGTGCCAGATCCACCAGGAAGCATAGTCTTTTCAAAACTGTTTAGAATTCACAAGACGTAGTTTTGTTTATTGAAAGTACAGCCTCATTCTCAGCTACTTTAAATTTGCCATTTGCCGCAGAATTTCTTAAAAGGGTGGAGCCAAGAGAGCAAAAGCTCGGACTCATGAGATATTTGTAGGAGTCTTTGATCTCAAAATCCTTCTGCTCCAAACACAGTGGTAACATAGCAATGACAATGTTTTGTTCTTCAGGAGACCCATGAATACTGGGTGTGATTCGGACTATTGCCCATCTGTGTAGTGTAATATTATGGGCTTAACACCAAGCACAGTAAAGTCTCATCATCACCATCAGTGGATTTTGGATTAGGCTATGGATGTGCAGGCAGCTCATCCTGAACAGAGAAAAGGCAACACAGTTTTCTAAAAGTGGGATGAAATTAAGGATAACTGTAACATGATATGGATCTGCAAAGGGAAGTGTACTGAGCATGAAACCACAGGAAGCTTATTCAAATTTTGTCATGTGTTGGTAATGAAAACATACTAGTCTAATGCAAATATGCAAATACAGCCATTGGCGTGGAGTTAATACCTCAAAAATATTAAATATTTTTTTAAATAGTTTTTGGTTCTATGTTCTGACCATTTGTGTTTGCTGTCCTCAAATATTTTAGCAAGGAGGTTAACCTGTAGAAGAATTAGTATTTTAACCAGATATTGGAGAAAACGTGCTAAAAATGTATGCTTATTTAATAATAATAACAATAATAATAATAATAATAATAATAATAATGTATATGTTTGCTCTAGAAACGAAGCCTAGAAGTTGCGCTAAGTCTGACCAAAGAACACAAGCAGTGGTGGGTGGTGAATACCTCTAGTGGCAGCAGGCAAAAGTAGCTTTAATTTTGACTCGTATACTTGCACCAAGATTTTTACTAGATGGTTGATTATCATAAAAAAATTGTTGTTACCAAAAAATTTGGATACTTTGGAAGGAACAGCGATTTGTTTCTTACCACGCAGAGCCAGGGCGTGGGAAACGATTGGTCCCTAGGGCGTAGTTGACTCTGGTCAACACCGAAGAGGTGAAATATGACGGCACATTGGTGCAGGAAACACTGCAGCCGCTCGGCTTGGGCCCGCGAGGTTACGGCGAGGGCTGGCACCGCAGGGGCCGCGGGGCGAGGGAGGGCGAGCGGCAGCCCGGGCGCTCCCTCGGGCCNCGGCGAGGCGGTGGCGCGGGGCCGCGCTGGCCCCCAACAGTGTCCCCCTGCCGGTGTCCCCCAGCCGGCGTCCCCCTGCCCAGCCCAGACCGCGCCTGACCGCCGGCCCCTTCCGCGGCACGGCAAGGTGCAGGGTTTTCGGCCAGAACGTCAAGTGATGGGAAGCAGACCGAGGAACGCATCCACAACTCCCTCATCCCCCCTGCTGGAACCTTGCTGAAAGAAAAATAAATGAATTTTGAATCCCATTGTGCCTACTCAGTACGTGAAACACCCGGGAAAACAAGCAGGGACCGAGAGACAGGCGCTGGTCCGTGGGCGCAGCAGGCCACTGCCTGCTCCGCTGGCCCGCAAACAAACAGCGGTGGCATCGGCAAAGGGTGAGCCAAGTGTCGCCGGGCTGGAGAAGAAGCTATGCCACCGAAAATCCACGAACCAATTTGTTTTTAAACTGCTACATGGCAAGAAATGAGATGCTGAGCTTGGCGGAAAAGGACCCTGGAAAATGTCATTATGCCTCTCTTTTGATGGGGCTGTTATAAATATTCATAGTATTGCAATTTTGGAAAAAGCGGTTGTTTTGGCATGTGGTTTGGAATAGAAAACTAACTTCCAGGCGGTTCTCTGCATGGACAAAACTGGAGTCAGGTTACTGCTCTGCTGCAGAATGTGCTTTTGTTACTGAAGAAAACGCTACACTGCGGAGTTTTCAGGAGGTTCACAATGTGGTTGGAGTATTAATTAAAGAGAAATGCCTAGGTAATTGATGGTGGATTTCAGTGAATGAGCCAAAGGAAATGAAATACGGGGTTTCACCATCAATGGCAAAATATTGCCATGGCAATGGGTAGCTTTGCCAGGAATAAACAAACAAACAACAACAGGCCTCTTTCAGAAAAAAAAGAGAATTTTCTGTTCTCACCTCACCATGTCTGTGGCATTGGACGTCTTGGAGGGGAGAAGATGGTGTAGCCTACTTACACAAGTCCCACAGATCCAGCTCCTTTCTCAGTAGGTAAAATTAGATCATTTCCAGAGCAAGAAGTTACCTTTATACTGGGGCATGGGAAGGCATTGACATTTGCTTAATAATGGTTTCAGTGCCTTGGCTACTGTAATTCTGTTCCATTTTCTTACAGAAGGTGGAAGGGCTCAGAAATAACCCAGGTTTCTGTTGCTCTTAGCTGGTGCTACTTCAGGAGAGACTGCTGACAGGGAAGGTTTTCTTAAGAGCAAAAACATTGGCCCACACTTAAATTAATAAAGAGCTTTACAAAAACACAACAGAGAAAGCAAGGGAGCTGAGAAAGCATGAGCTGCTCTTTCTTCCATGGGCTCGGATGCCTGGTGGGAAGTGTGCTCATGCACAGACACTGCTGTCCTCTCCCAGCAGGGCCTTTGAAGGTGGCCATCTGCCTCTGAAAGCTTTCTGGACATTTCTGGCTGCACCCAGAGTCCTGCAGTCTCTCGGGGGCTGCAGTCCCTCAGAGGATGCAGTCCCACCACCTGGTGTGAGCTCTGGGTGTCTCCCCTCATCCCAGGGAGATGGACCACAGCCACCACCCAGTCAAGGATTCAGCAGTGCTGGTGTCCTGCCTTGTATCCATAGACTGAATTTCCTGCAGTTTTGCGGGCTGTTGTTCTGCCCATAGCAGAAATCCCTGGTGGGCACCCGTATCTGGATATGCACTAAGGCCTTGCTGGGATTGTTTCTGAGGAAGATAGACACGGCCTGATGTTGATCTTGTGATTTCATGGCTTGTAGAGCAGAAGCAGTGGGCCAGAGCCAGGTGGCCATGTGAAATCAAAGGAAGGGTCAGAAGTCAAAAAGAGATCTCCTCATCAGGAGATCAGGTATCTCCTCGTAAGGAGACAACATCCATGTGAAGGAGCCAATAGTGAGCCTGATTGTATTAAATGTCTCTACCACTGGGTTGTCCCCAGCAGTGTTGGTGAGCTGTCTAATATAAACAGTCCAACGGAGAAGTGTTAAGACCTGTTAAAGTTTGCAAAACTCTTCTAATAGCAATACTATATTGAACAAAAAAATCATCCCATATGGCTTCCCAGCCATTTGGCATTTGTTAGTTTTGTCTTACCATTCTTAATATAGTAATGCTTAGGTGCGGCTTAAGTTCCCTATAAAATATTTAATGTAGTTTACTGTAAAGTCTTCAGGCTGAGGACTGTATCTCACAGAGCACTCATACCACACCTAGCACTCATTTCGATTGCAGCCTCCAGGCAGTATTGTAAAGTTTCATTATTACCACCAAGATCTGTCCCTATCCTGTCACTTTTCAAAGAAGGTCCATTCTTAACTACAGGTTTAACACAGCTGGTATTTAAATGACAGTTTTCTTTTTTTCCATCTAAAATGATCAAACCAGTTCCAAGCACATACATTTTTTAACTTGAACTTTAAATTAATGTTGTCCGTATAGAACTGTGCCTGATCCACCTATGCCTTTATTTAACCAGCTCAGAAAACATGCAACAAATAAGAAGCGTTCTTTCTCTGAAAAAAAAAAAAGGAAAAAAAAAAAGCTGTATTTGGGGTCTATTTTGCATGAGAAAATATTTTGTTTAGGAATGACAGTCAAAGGCATTCTCTCATACATTGTAATATTTTCCATATGTGGCAGCTTGTTTTTCAGTGGTACAAATATGTGCAATAAAGGCCAAGGATAAAAATTAATCTAACAGTTTTGCAGCAATGCTTTTGATGGTTTCATTCGATTTCATTTTCCTGTGAATACTGCCATTAGTTCTGCTGCTCGCAATATGTGAAGCATAATTCTGAAAGGTTCATGAGGTTGTAGGGATCCAGTAAGAGATGACTGATTTCTCCCCCCACACACATACACTCCACCCCACACCCACTCACCCACCCACCAGCAAAACATAATGCTGTACTATTTTTGGAAACAGGGAAAGGGCCTCCCTGTGAAAACAGAAAGCAGTGTATTTCTCAGTTACATCACTTTGCAATCTAATGCTGTGTTGTGCTCAGTGTTTTTGTGGTGATGCAAGTCTTTTTTTTTTTTCTTTCCTTTTTTTTTTTTTCCCTTCAGCCGGTTGGATTTTCCCCATCTTACAGCACCTCGCAGGTCTCTTCTCTGAGCAGTACGTTGCCTGAGTGAGTGGAAACATACAGATCAGCTGCAGGTTTCTATCTACAAAAACAGAGTGAAAGAGAAAGAAAAGGGTTGGGAAAGCAGAGACAAATATTGACCTGGACTTATAGAAAGACATCCAATGGCTGAATAAGGAACCCTGTTCATGTTTTGGGATATTCTTTCAACTGGCTGGAACGAGAGCGGATCAAAAGAATGGGAAATGCCAGCAGACCCTTTAGAAGAATTGCTTATTTCTTATGCCTTTTATCTGTGCTTTTGCTGACTGAAGGGAAGAAACCAGTGAAGCCAAAATGTCCTGCCTGGTGTACTTGTACCAAAGATAATGCTTTATGTGAAAATGCCAGATCTATTCCTCGCAGCGTTCCGCCTGATGTTATCTCACTGTAAGGGCTGTAAGCATTTGGTTGTTTAATTTATGATTTAAAATGAACTAGGATGTGTGGTGTTTTCAGTGCATACAGAAGGATGCTTGCTGCAGGGAGTACCTCCAGCATTCAGAATCATCAGCTAGTGTGTTAAAATTGTGCTGCATTATTGAATCCTGATTTTTGTATCTCTTTCATCTATCTGTCTGTCTGTCTGTCTGTGTATGTGCACACATCTCATTTTATACCTTCTTGTATAGTACATGAAACCTGTCACATTATATTCGGGGGGGGAGGTAATTTTTTTTACTTATATAAATAAATTTCTCTGTGATGACCAGATCAGTATTATAGCCATGGATATATGAGGCTACATTAATGTATGGCTGTTTTTTTCTTCTTTACAGATCCTTTGTGAGATCTGCTTTTACTAAAATCCCAGAAGGGAGTTTTTTGCTCACACCATCTCTGCAGCTTCTGTGAGAAATATTTATATGATACAGTTTTTGTTATGAAATGTATATGTATTCATAAATGTTTCAGAAAGGGTCTTAGTGTTAATTTTATAAGAAACAGCAGCAGAAGATTTATTAGATCACAAAATACAAGACTTTTTAGCAATTTGAAAGATACTGCATGTCTAATTTTTACTTAGTATTTTGCAAGGCTATCTGTTATCAGTGCTACTTTGAATGCTTACATGCTGAAGCTTTTGGTGACAGAATGTATGTTATCTTCATTATACTTTAATTAACATTACAGTAAGGACTTGAGTATTGCAACAACTATTCTTGTTTATTTTCTGCATTCCTGGGACCTTATCACAGTGTAAAGCTGTCCATTTGCAACTCTCATGGACTGTGAGCTCAGAACCCCTCAGATCAGGCCCGTCATTGCAGTGGGACAGGTCCTGAAGTCCATTTCCATGTAAAATTGCCATTGACTTCTGTGGAAGTTTAGTCACTTCAGTGGGAGTTTTGCCTTCATAGCACCTGGATTTGACCCTGTTTGTTATGTCATGTTCTTAAAAGTAATGACGATTTTTTTCCAATTAAAAAACCTGAAGTGGTTATTTCAAAATCAAATACTGTGATGAGGTATACATGGAAAGAGACTATTTTGGGATGTTTAACTGTTAGCTGCATTTCAGCACAGGATTTTTACAGGCTCACAGGCTTTCCTAGAAATGTGGGCATACGATTATATAATTGTGAGCTATACAGAGGCAGAGGGGGTGTAACCTGAACTGTTTATAGTGGATGTGCTGCCAGCCTGACACACACCCAGATTTGTCTCAGAAATCCGGCAAGGCAGACTCCCCAGTGTGATCAAAACCAAAATCGGATGTCTGTCCCAAACCGGCTTCCCGTGCACTCTGGATGTTGTCAGAGGTGAAATGTTGATGTGCTGGAGCTCTCTGGCTGTCAAATTAAACTGGTGGCATACCGACAGCTGAAGCCCTGACCCTGCCTGTACTCTGCTACCTCAAGTGGAGCTGATAAGGAGGTGCAGACATACTGTACAATTTTGGATACAGGGTAAATAGGTAAATGCAGTTACTATGGAAACCTAAATGCTTTTCCATGGTGCTTTATTCCAGAGAAGCTTTTCCCAGGTGGTCATAGATCACAAAAGGGACACAAGTCACATAATTTCTGCAATGGGCCTTTCAAAGGAGAGGGAAAAAAAAAGCAGCAGCATTGGTGGAGCTTGTATCTGAAGAGAGTGAGTAGGACATCATCTCTCTTGGCTACGATACACCACCTACACTTAGCAATCCCACTGCAAAGCAGGCAGAATTGGGCATGGTGGAGTAGGACAGACACAGTCATCTTATTTTGAGTTATTATAGTGCCTGGCACAGTGGGCTTGGGCAATGTCTTATGGCATTTTGGTAATGATAATAATTTCCATTTCTACTGTACGAAGAAATGCATGTTCTACGCTGCTGTTCATAAATGCTGCAACAAAATCTATGACCACAAAAAAGCAGGGTTTGTTCCACTATGGGCTTTGATGAGTGATCTGTTTTCCAGATATATTTTTAACATGGTAGTTGAGCTGCTTGCCATCCTTGGAATGTCACGCTGCTAATCTAAGGCAAATGACTCCTGAAACACAGACCATAGGAGCAGGATTGTATCTGTGGGGACAACACTCCAGTTTGTACGTGGGAAAGAAAAATTTTCATCTTTGGCAGAAGATAGTAAGGGAAATAAGAATATGGAAAACTTACATTAATTAAACATTACAGTAAGTTTTAGCTTTGCATGATTATAGCTGTATTGGTAGGTTTAATTTAGCCAACAGCAAGATTCAGCAGCTTATATGTATTTCTATAGTAATTTCTATTTCTATAGTAATAGAAATACATATAGAGATAGTAATAGTCTCCAGCATTACGTTTTTGAAGTCCAAATGTAACTGGGTATCTCCAATACACCAGTCACAGATTTCTAAATATGGAATATTTCTGCCACTATTATTATTTACTACTATTTTTAATGTAGTAGCACAAATGGTCTCTGGAAAAATCATGGTCTTGAGCTAAACACTACTCATAACTCCCAGTCCAGGAGAGCTTTTCTTCCTGTGTAGTATGGATGGTATGCTCTGTGCTCTTCATGTGGCAACAAAAATACAAAGAACCTACACAGCTATGGTGAAGCACCAGCAGGAGTGTTCCCTAAATGTAGAGAAAACCTTCCAGCTCTCATCTTCAGCACTTTTATCTCTGTGTATCAGCAATGTGCTGAGGGTGCCCTTATAAACTGATGACAAGAAAGCCCATAGAAGGAAGGGAGGTAATCATGGCATCAGGATTTGTACCTGCTAGCACTGTTCTATTCCTGCCAAGTGATACAGTCCCTAGCTACAGTGCAGCACCTTCAGCCTCTCTCCAGAAGTAGCAACTGTGGTGTTTAAGGACAGAAAAAACACTTTGTGCATCAAATACATGTGATAGAGCCGTTGGGGAGAGGTATGAGTTGGAAGGTAAATGAGCTCACCAAGTGCAAGACCTATGCTATCATCCTGGCAATCTCTAAAATAGCAATACGATTTAAAGAGATACCACTCTGTTCTCTAAATTATACAGTGGAGTGCAGAAAAGGAAAAATTATCCTTATTATCCTTATTATTATTAGTGAAATCACATCAGAAAAGTAAAATTAGTTGCAAGATTTAATAAATTAGTCTTCTGGTTCAAGGACTCCACAAAAATATTTGTTTTCTCTAAAATTGAAGTATTTCTTGATTTTGACAAAAAGGAAGAATTTCCTGCTTGTATTTTTTCATACACTTCATATAGGAACATACTTAAAGTGGAAAAAGCGTAATCTGCAACAGCCAAGTGAGAAAATAAATTACCTGCAACTTATTCTGAATGTAAACTTCAAAATAAGAGATTAAGTCATTAAGTGGATTTATTAGTACTTGTAAATCTTGCATTCCTGAATGTCTGCGGATGTCATAGTATGAATCTATTTATCCATCAGGTCAATTGATTAAAATAGAGATGTGCATGTAGTATTCCACTGGGGTAAAGTTCATCGTACTTGATGATGTCTCACCACATTAAGAGTGTGGCAGTCCAGGGCTAAATTATAATGGACAAAAGCAAACATGGCTGATAAACATAAATAAAGCTGGAAAAATCAATGCTAGTCCATTTTTAATGCTTACAAAATTACATAAAATGAAATGTGTTGCTGGTATTTTTACTGTTAGATGCATCCACCAAGAGTATCTCCAAGAGGTATAATGAGGTCTTAAAAATACTTCTGACTTGAACACTGACTGAATTATGAGATTTTTTTTTTTCTCAGTAACTTCTCAGTACCCTCAGGTTAAATACACTCACAAGTTTAACTTAAAAGTTAAAGGATTTTCCTTCCTGTCAGTGTTGCAAATTCAACCTGATATCTGGCTAACCAGCAATTTAAACCAAGACAATTTAAACCTCTGTAGTACTTGAACTTTTCATTGTTGTCCTAGTATATCTCCAGAGGCAGTTGTACAATCCCATTGTTTTACTGGCATGATAAACCCACATTTACATCCCACAGAAGTCAAAGGAATTTTATCAGATGGCCCCAGCAGACAATTGTTGGATCCTTCCCTTTGCACCACACTATGGTGCTATATATCAGCCTTACAGTCTTACAGTGCTTGCACAGAAAAAACATGAAACCAAACAGTGGAAATTTGGCCTACCATGGCTTGCTGAACCATTTTCTAAAGCTGCTAATAACCTAATGATCTTTTGTTTTGCATTTCTTTATGCAGGTTGTTTACATCCAACACTTTTGATGTTATTAGTGATGATGCTTTCATGGGCCTTCCTCATCTAGAATATTTGTGAGTGGACAAAAGTATATTTCCTGGCATTATTGAGTAGTGGGGGTGGGCTTCCAAGTTCCAGGCATTGCTTTGACCAGAATCACTTTACAACCCATTACAGGTTCATAGAGAACAACAACATTAAGTCAATTTCAAGAAATACTTTCAGAGGACTGAAATCTTTAATTCACCTGTAAGTAAAGTGATTGAATATATTACTTGGTATATTTAATATAGTAACTGAACCACTGTGTTGTTGAATTTCTCATTTTCATATATAACTGTTCATATTATTTAAGTGGTATTAATAGTAATTTAATTAGAATGTTAATCTTTGGTTTCCATCAAAGACTTCCAAACTGTGGTATGTGTAGAAGGCAAAGAAATAAATGTTTGGCAGTAGTTCCCTGACTTTCTCTGCTTGGGGCACAGGGGATTTCCAGCTGAGCATGTAGGAGCAGGGAGGAGTATGAGTTGGGAATCTTGGCACTGATGAGGTGAGTCCCAGTTTGGGACTTGGAAAGGAGGAGCTGTGGTTAGGAATGTGGGAGGCTGAGGGATGGACACACACCTCTTCCCACATACCCCAGTCTGACATGGATCCAGGAGAGTATTACAGCCATTCTTGGGACAGGCCATCACTGTCTATGCCCGTGCCCACTTCAGACAGTAATAGTATCCAGAAGAATTTGACTAAATCAAACTTGAAAATTCCCACCCAAAGCAGTTTTAAATAGAAGACTTGCAACAGGGTGTATTTATTATGGCTTACTGATCTACTTCTTCCATTCTGCACCTACCCTCCTCAGCACCCTGTCCTCTCCTGCATGTGAGCAAGAGCTTCCCACAGTCAGGATCTGTCACACACTGACTCTGGGATCTGCTTACCATTCCTCGTGTGCTGCTCAGCCCTTTGGCTATCTTGGAAACACGGCCAGCTCCTGCCCTCTGACCTGCTGCAGCCCCTTGCTCCATTAGCTGGGAGAGGAAATTAGTCCAAGGCACTCTGGATGCCGATGTGGCTGAAGGAACAATGCTCCCCATGCCCACACCAGGAGGGGCATTTCTCACATTGTGAGAAACACATTGGCAGCAAATACCTGCAACATTTCACTGCAAACAAGAGTAGGGAGACAGTTGTCTCTGAGCTTAGGAGACAGTTTTTATACAGGCTTTTGTCTCTTATCTTACAGCAAGTTTATCTTTTAGCAATAATTGTATTTTAATGAGGAATAAATTTTTTAAAAACAAAATGCACACTACAAGAAAACAACAACAACAAAAAAATACAGAAGAAGAAAAGGAAGAAAAGGAGGCTAAAACATCTGTGGTGTGCCTGACATGGGTTTATACCCAGTTCTGAGCATCTGCATTCTGAAGCACGTCATGGAGTGCGTGTCATAGGCAGGGGAGTGGATTCTGACCTTTTGGCCTTAACATGATAACCTCCAAGAGGGTTTTGAAACAGGGTCGTTTAACTTTTTCTTTCATATATTTTGACAGAGGAGAGAAAGGAAAGGTTCCATTTTAAACAGTTAATGCCTAAATATAATAGTCAAATTGCAGTTCACCACATCTTCACCACCTAGTAAATGTACCATAAAACACTTCATGCTTTCCCTTTTGGTCAGGACAAGATTTACAGCTGGCTGAAACCAGGCCTACTGTGACTACTTGTGTAGATAAAGTTACTTATGGGATGGCTCTAGGTCTGAGGAAGAGGAAAGAGAGAGGAGAGGGAAAGAGGTACATAAAAAGGCTGTGCACATCCCATAACAATCCATATTAGAGGTACAGGCAGAATTATACTGTTGTTCGAAAACACAGATAGCTGGATAAGGCTGGTAACTGGGACCCTATCTTCAAAATATTTATGCACATCAGTAGCTTTATATTCACAAATGGGTCCAGTACATTATTTATCATATTCATTTACTTATTTAGTAGCTGCTGCTGCCAGTGAACAAATTGCTTTTCTAAAACAGAGGAAGGCACAGTTTCTTCTCCACAAAGCATATAGTCCAAGACTAAGATCTTGTCTTCTTGTTACATTGGTTTCTGGGGATGTCAGGAGTTTCACAAGAGAAAACATATGCAAAAGACAGAACCACATTTGAGGAGCAACTGCCATTTGCATGCACATTTTTGGAACATAGATTTTTGCATCATGCTGCTATAGTCCATGGAGCACTAGTCACAAAGACAGTGAGGAATTTGTGGAAAATAACTGCAAAGGCACCACTAGTTTAATCTGCTTGCAGAACCACTTGCCATCTTTTGGGGAAAATTGCACATACACATTAAGAATGATCATTTGGCACCCCGAGGCACTTTTCATTTAAGAAACAAGAGAGTACTTGTGTACATAAAATATATTAAAAAGAATCACAGTAAGTGAGTATGCAAATAAGTTCTATGAAGTTAGATAAGATGAACTTGGTTCTGTTTATTCTATTTACTTCCTTTTCACAACATAAATTTTTGAGTGCAGTAAGCTATCCAAACATTTGTACTTTTATAATGCAGTTAACTTCAGTAATTACCATGTGTCCTTATAGTAAAAGAGAGCCATCTCTTATTTGTTACTGTGCAACAGGATTTATTTTCTGGTCAGAGTACATTTAAGAACAGGAAAATTAAAAAAATATTGCTTTTTTTTACTAATTTAGTAATTTAATGTCAAAATCTTACAGTTAGCATTGCACAATAATTTCTATGCACAATACATAATTTTGATTGCATTTCTTTCAGTCACCATAAGTTTAACTGCGTGTTTGAGTCAACCTTTACTCTGTTATTATAAACCAAATACCACGTACAGCACCACCTAGGCAAGACAGTGTTTTCTAATATATAAGTATGCTTTTTAACAGTGGAATATAAAATGCATTATTTTCATCCAAAAATTGGCAAATGCATAAACCTTGCTTAAATTTTTCTGTCAGTCATATTCCCATGGCAGTGGTGAACCACTCCTACTTCCAAATACATCATCCGTTTTAGTTTGCTATATAGTAGCATATAAAAACTACATAGGGCATTAAACTTGTCTCAGCTTGCAAGTCCACACAGCTTTCTCCATTTGAATTATCTGACTTTTAAAGAATTGCTCTGCAGCATGAAATTGCACATAAGTGAAGCACATGATACATTCACATACCGTGTTACAATGAGATGTACTTTGAAAGTGGTGAAGTCAGAACGGACTAATGGAAGCATCCCATGTTTACTATTCCTGATCAGACAAACACTTATTTTTAAGTGAGGCAGCAGACCTAGTACATCTGGGCTTGTCCTTGTATTTACGTATGTGCCTAAGTGTCTTTGTTTGGCTAGAGAAATTGTGGCTAATAAATAACATTTATGTTTACAAGTTAAAACAGAAGGGTTCTAAGTCTTACTAGCTACAGATTCTAACTGGGATCTTAATCTGGAATGATTTCTTTCTATTTTTGCTTCTCCTCATAAGTAATAAATAATTCTGTTAATTGGAAGAGGCATAAACTATACCCTACAACATTATTCTTTTTCCGTCATGTCCTCCGTGACATCTGAGACCTTTGGCAGACTCACAGAGACAGTCTGACTGAAATGTAATATACTGTTCAAAGCCTGCTCACATTTTGTCACTTTCACTAGCTAGAATACTCACTGAATTTAAGCAAGTTTTCCCAACATTAAAAACTGGGAATTAATAACAATTTTTTGCTCGTCTTATACAACTTACACACACACACACACATGCACATTCCAGGAAAGCAATTCATGCTGATCAGCAATTTATTGCCTATTTTCAAAAACTATGAGCAAACCTAAGCCCATCAGCTCATAGTAGTAAGATTTTCCTTACAGAAGAGGTACAAAAAAGTGGGGAAATTGCAGTGATACGAACACCATGTATTGGGATCTCATAAGGAAAACATCAGTAGATCCAATCATGACTAGTTGTTTTAAAATGTTAAATGGTGTTGGCAAAACACCAAAGGTGATAGCACTTTTTACCCTGCTAAGCGGAGTATTGTAAATGCTGCAAGGCTGCTGAAGAGTGAAAAAGTAGAAGGAGGCATGGCATTTTAGTGGAAGGAAAAGTCACAAAGTAAATGAGCTATTCTTAAAAGCAATCTTTTAGAACTGAGTGCTGGAGAATACCAGTGTTCTTTGCCATAAAAAAAACCCCCACACAGTATATCACAACTTACAAAAATGTGCAGTTTCATGAACTAGCACTAATACTGAAGTGTTTTCTTTTACAGGAGTCTTGCAAATAATAATCTCCAGTCACTTCCAAAAGACATATTCAAAGGCTTGGATTCTTTAACAAATGTGTAAGAAAGAAATTAATTAATCTATTAATTATACTAGAAGTATAAAGAGATTATTTTAGAGGACATTCTGAGTAACCATTCAAACCAGTAGCCAGTAATGGATCTTATTAATGGGTAGAGACTACACAGTATGGGTAGGCTTGCATTTTTTGTCTGTTATTGTTGAGAATTTGAGATAGTTTTGAACATTCCACCAGTCATGAAGATAAGTAATATTGTTAGTAGCTATGTAATAAAGCTGCATGTTCATTAAGATTTCGTGAATAAAAAGGGAGGATCCTTAGGGATGCATGAGAGAGCAAGGCATGTGGGGAAGGTGGAAGATATTTAATGGAGTAATATTTTAATGTGTAAGCAGTTTCTGGGAAAGCTATCTTTTATCAATAAAGCATGTGTCTAAGTAAGTATCCCATACTAGATCTAACTGCAACCAAATCAAAACATCAACTTGTTTAAATATATATATATATGAAATACTAGTAAAACCACAAAATATAGATAAACAGATAAATCTTATAGTTGCTTTAGTGAAATAGATCCTGTTTACAATATACCAAATCCCGTTTCATCTGATCTGGGATAATAAGCTGAGAAAATCCTTGGCCTGCTCCCTGTATTAACAAGGTGGGCTGAATTCCTAGTGCAGAGCTGCAGTAGTAAGATGTGGACATGGCCAGTGTATCTGGGAGCATTACTTGGCATGACTGATCGTGGCCAGGTGGTCACACAGTCTGGTCCTGGCACTTGCCTGTTCCTGTACATACAATCGGAAATCTGACTGAAGACAGATGTAAAAGACTTGAACAGAACTCCTTTGCTTGTGTCTCCTGAAGCCCTAAATGAGTGTATCTAAAGGAGGTAGTGAATACTGACTGGCTGACCATCAGGTTCCATTAATTCCTATTTTGTTATCTAGAATGCTCTTACTGAGAAAGGGTAATCCAAATGAAGCAGGGGTCATTACTTTGGTAGGCTTTTGCATACCTGTAAACTTGGGGAAATCGATAAAAATTTCTGACTGATCACCAAGTTAAGGTCTCCTTGATTGCCTTAATATAATTAAATCTGTGTGGGTTCTGGTATGTAGATTTAACTATGGGTCAGGACAAATTAAGCCAGGAAGGCCTCAAATGAGAATAAGCAAGAGGGCACATATTTAACAAAAGCCTGTTTTGTTGTTCTCAAGGAGAACTACATTAGCTGACTACTTATTTTCAGTACATGATTTATTTGTTGTAGAGATCTTAGAGGCAATGCATTTAATTGTGACTGCAAACTGAAGTGGTTAGTGGAGTGGCTGGGCAGCACCAATGCAACTGTTGAAGACATTTACTGTGAAAGCCCACCAGAATATAAGAAGCGCAAAATCAATAGCCTCTCTCCGAAAGAGTTTGATTGCATTATTACAGGTAATGTGCCTCAAATTATTTAATCTTGTTAAATTAAAGTCAAAGCTATAGTTTTTCATTCTAGAGCCCATTTTGCAGTAAGGCTGCATTCTGGATGGAATTTCTACTAAAATCAATGTTGAACTCTTTGCCGGTCTAAGTCTGACATGAGAATCCTTTAGGAGCAGGGTCCTATATTGCAGCATCTACTCAAACTTTAATATGTTACATAAGGATTTGGAAAACTGAGACATAAAAGAGTACCTCTTTTTATTGAGAAAGATTGAAAGTCAAATTGCAGTGCTCCTTTATCAACAGAAAAATTGGACTGGTGATGAAATACTGTAATGTGTAGTAAGTTGGTATCTGATAAGCAGATTTTTTTTCAGTACAGTATGTAAAGTATCTCTGTAATTATCATCTGTTGTGTGCACTTTTGCAGAATTTGAAGTTTATCAGTCCCTGCCATACCAATCTCTGTCAGTAGATACCTTCTCATATATGAATGATGAACACGTGGTTATTGCTCAGCCTTTTACCGGAAAATGCATCTTTCTTGAATGGGACCATGTGGAAGTGATGTTCAGGAATTATGACAACATTACAGGTATGAACACTGCTTGACAAATAACATTACAACAAATTATCCAAAAGGTGGTACTAACCCTGTCTTTTACTTTTCTTTTTATAGGTACTTCAACTGTTGTGTGTAAACCTATAGTTATTGAGAGTCAGCTGTATGTCATTGTCGCACAGCTGTTTGGAGGCTCCCACATATATAAAAGAGATATTTTTGCTAATAAGTTTATAAAAATTCAAGATATTGAAATCCTTAAAATCCGAAAACCCAATGACATTGAAACTTTCAGGATTGCTGAAGACTGGTATTTTGTTGTTGCAGACAGTTCAAAGGCTGGTTTCACCACGGTTTACAAGTGGAATGGGAATGGATTTTATTCCCATCAGTCTCTGCACGCCTGGTACAGAGATACTGATGTGGAGTATCTTGAAATATCTGGCAAACCACATTTAATTCTGTCAAGTAGTTCCCAAAGACCTGTAATATATCAATGGAACAAAGGAACAAGTGAATTTGTTAAGCGGTTTGATATTCAAGATATGGAAGATGCATATGCAGTGAAGCATTTCCAAGTGAAAGAGGATGTATACATTTGCTTAACAAGATTTATTGGGGACTCTAAAGTAATGAAATGGGGTGGTTCAGCATTTCTGGATTTACAAAGGATGCCATCCCGAGGGTCAATGGTATTCCAACCACTTCAGATAAATAATTATCAATATGCCATTCTTGGAAGTGATTATTCTTTCACTCAAGTCTATTATTGGGATGCGGAAAAGGCAAAATTTGTGAAGTTTCAAGAATTAAACGTACAGGCACCAAGATCTTTCATACATGTCTCCATCGATAAACGAGATTTTCTCTTTGCTTCAAGTTTTAAGGGAACTACATTGATTTATAAACATGTCATAGTTGACTTAAGCGCATGACACTCATAATTCTGAGATTACATCAGACTTTCTACCGTAAGTGGACAAAATGAACTAAATGCATGATGACTCTCTTATCTTACTTCCAAATGAATGCCTTTAAAAGTTGAGATTGCTAGAACAAAGTATTACTAGTATCTTCATCTTTAATTGTCAAGTCTAGTGGTGTTGGAAGTTGCATTTTTTAACAAAAAGAAATTAAATTAACTGTTCTTTGCATCCACAATATGTAAATACATGTGCAACTGCATCTGTTGCTATAAAGAATATTAAGATGTACTTTTCCATTTATTTATTCACCTGTTTGAAACAACTGCCAAATAAAATGTTTACATTTTGTGTCTTTCACATTCCAAATATTATTTGCAGGTGATACTTTTTATTTGTGTATATATTATACACATATAAAATAAAGCCAAGAAGGCATATTGCCCAATGCATAGAAGATGCACAATATTTAAGATCAGGTGGGTTTTACTTGTAACAGGAAGTTCTTGATAAAAATACTGCATTGAAACACAAGCCTATAAATTATCACCTGGACAATCCTTGCAGTCATGTAAAGCTTCACTGATTTAAATAGAACTCTAAGCAGAAAAAAGAATTCAGTTACCTAGATATGGTTGTAGGATGAAGGGTTCAGTTATATACATCTAACTGTAGGATGGGCCTTTGTACCGTGCATAGCTAAAAATTTACAAAGAGCTCTGCAGGATAAAAGAGAAGGTAAAGGTCTGTGTTTCTTCACCTGATGCTGAAGCAGCAGAAAACAAATCTCTTGTACAACACTGGGGCTGTTACTGTGCTGAAAAGCTGAAAGCTAGAAGCAAAGCTTATTTTTCAGCTAGAATTATTTCTATAGCTGAACTGTCAAACGTCACTTGCATGAATTCTGTGTCCTTGTCAAGTCTTTCCACTGTAATTGCAATTATTTAGTCTTCAATGAATTTATTCCTTATTCTGAATGAAGCTAGTGAATGGGAAGTTATTTTTTTCTACTACCCTGCAATGCATCTTAGTAGCAGGTACTTCTGAAATTCAGGGAACTTTGAATGTGGCAGGATAAAGTCAGTTTGTATAGTATATGCAACTCCGGAGAAGCTAACTATATCTGTTAAATTATGCCAAATCTGAATTTGGCATCAAAATCCATTACAAGCTCAAAGTTAAAATAGTCTTTTGTTTACATGCATCTAGTGCACCACTTGAGAGAAGCCTACACTGATGCTGAAGATGATTTGGTGCAGCTCAGGAAGAGAGCTCAAGTTTATTTTAGACACCTTTGCATTCACTGAAGTTATCAAGCATTGTGCTCCAGTGCCATCTTTAAAATATATGCATGAATACTCTGTTCATTTCTAAACATTTTTACCATTCACAGACATTGATTGATGAATAAAACTAATCATACTATGCATGTCAGCTAGTCACATGAGCTGATTAATGTGTATTTTAGGAAGCCAGTCCTAAACAGTATGCTTCTGTAATAAAGAATAGAGTTTTTTTATATTTAATGTTATTTGAAAAGAAAAAATCTCACGTGAACAATACTACTCTAATAAGTTAATTTTTCTGATGCCTTTTTATCCATAGCTGCGTATGCTCTGCTAGGTATTAGGCTTAATAACTACCTATTCCATAAGTATTTACAATGTGAGTAGAGAGATTTTAAACTATATTTCACAGCTGAAACCTCTCAATTTTTTCTTAATAAATACATTTCCAAAAATCATCTTAATAAATAATCTCGTTTGGCAGTTTCCTTTATATGTCAAACCATATTTCCTTTATATAGTTTTAGCTTTTATATGGGCATGATTTCAAACCCCAGATGAACCCAAATAATATTTTTTATTATTTCTCAACATTGGCTGCACATCTGTGGTTGCCAACTCTGTCCATTTCTTCTTCGGTGCCCTTTGCATGGGAAAGGAATGAAATGCGAAGTCATGAACCCGTCTCCAATCTACCAGCAAACCATTAAGTGTTTTCTATTTCTTCTTGTCTTCTGTTTCAGTCTTTTACTTAAGGTCCTATTGAATTATGTGCACTGTTTCTGATCTGATTTTTCCCATTATACTTGCCTACATGCACTCTCTATCAAATTATAAAGATAATGGCTATGTATCCTTCTCATTATGAACATATTATCCACATCTGGCTGAATTTAAGTGGAGTTGGAGAAATTTGCTAATCTGCTAGCGACATTTATTTACAAACAACATATTGTGTACCTTGAAAAATTTATGTTTCACGGAATTGTATTTCAGGGCCAGCCAGCTATGCTGGCTAAGGCCTATGCTATAGTAGTGCTATGATTGTTTTTCTGAGTTACCTCATTCTGAAATAATAAGACAGACTTACGGGAATTCACTGTTACTCCTGGGTTTAAAGGAGGAATTTAAATGCCTGCAAGCGTGTGAGTCACTAGAATTTTACATTCACAGTACATACAAAACTAGTCATGGTACAGTGGAGGGTAGCAAGGGATTAATCTGCTGGAGAACGTAACTGTGAGATCAGTTTGGTTGTTCCCTCAGAAAATTTTACCTGTAGTCAAGCATTAGTGATTTGAGAAGTTCTTAATGCCTCTGTTATTTTTGAAAAGTCAACTAATTACTATAAAATGCTGAATTGAAACCCGTTCTCTTTTGAAAATCCCTTTCTCTAGTCAGTTTATGTCAGGTGGAGACTCACAGGGACAACAGCCAGTTTCTTATTGTGTGAGTATAGCATTTCTTTGTACCACATAAGGAACTGGGGTATTTTTAGAACAGAACTCATAATCCTTAACGTAGAAGAGCGTAAAGGCTCATTAGGTGGTTCCCTGTGCTGTTTCTTCCTGGTTTCAGAGACTGACCTTTTAACAGCTCATCTGAGCATAAGGCTAAGACCATATTCTGTCCTGGTTCTCTGCTCAGTATTTCTTCTGATATCAGTGGAAGAGTCAGAAAAAAACTAGAATTTTTATCTTATCATATATATATATGAGATATATATATATATCATATATATATATATCATATCTTTACCTTTTATCATATATACATTGATACTTTTTAAAAATGTTGTTTTAAAAAACCTGCTTCTTTCAGCAAAGTGTATGTTACTTGTGGCTGACTGGTTGTCTTCGGTAGTTGTAATGGATTTTCTAAACTCCCTAATTGTTTTGTTTATGACTGACAGAGTATGTAAGGTACTAAATGTATTACAGAAGACAGTACTGAAGGTTATTAATGGGTACTGCTGATCCTCGACGCTCCTTAGTCATGTTAATGTTTAAGACAGAAAAAAAGAACATTAATGGAATAGTATTGTATTCCTACAACCACTTCATTATATTTTTAATAGAGCACAAATATAAAAGAATATGCGCCTCTCTACTTTGGAAGAGATACATAAAATACATTCAGAATATCTGATACTATACCATGTGTAACTTTTTTTATTTTGTCTGTTGCAATGCCTAGGACTTGCAGGTTTTTTGTTTCTACTTCTTTTCCATTGAAAAAATATTCCAAAATGCACTCTGCTAGTAAGGAGGAAATTCAGTAAGGAAATATCTTGTTGTGTAAGGTAACAAAACAAACAGAAATATATTACTGGTTTGTATTTAATTTTAATTATAACTTCTCTTAATTATTTTAATTTTTTAACTTTCTTTGAAGGGGTTGTAACAGCCACTTGAAGTACACTTGAGATGGGAAACAATTATTAGCGTAGTTCATAACATGTGATATGCTTTGATATGTTCTAGTGGGAAGCTCACTAACAGCTGTATTTATGTATATGAGATTACAATATATTATGTTAGCGTTCGGTGGAAAATAAAGAATGTTTAAACCATAGGAGTAACAAAAAGTCCTCAGCCTGACAATAGCACCAAGAGAAAGCAGAGAAGTCAGCATGCCCAAAATGTTACAACTAGGAACAGAATATAAGCCCACAGCAAGTCTCAAGAGTGTGGAAGTTTTCCCTTTCAAGGAAGTATTTTCCTTTCCATGAAACACATAATGGGTTTCTCCTCAGTGGGGACCTCTGAAAATCCAGATAATCACCCAGTTCTTGCAAAATACAGTAAGAGGCTTACAAACTTAATTCACTACATCCATGATCCTAATATGTGGATTTTTTTCCTTTTGACACCTCTCTGTTACATCAGTCTCAGCCGTGGTGACACCAAGGGAGTGGTGAGTATGCTACCGCCCACCGAAAGGACCAGGGCCCTGCCAGGGCCAGACAGAAGTTAAGCCAGGTTCAGCAGATGGAAAATGCAAACCCAAGCACTCAATTCACTCAGCTGTTAATGCCTCCCCCACTGCCTAGCAGGTTTTCTCTCTGATTTGTTATACATACTGCCACTACCTTTCATATGCCTGCAAGCCTTCTCCTCTCATTCTTGCTGATCTGGAGCCCTAAGCGTGGTAGTAAAGCTGTGATTTAGACTCCTATTGATTAGAATGCCTGAATGTGTTTTTGTGGCCAGGAACTCACCACTAAATGTCAAGGTCTTGGGGAGTTGAGTTCCTCCAGACCGAGCTGCGGTACACAGCCTGACTTACTGCTAATGGCAACTTTTCTTCCTTACTGATGACTCTGAATCCTAATGGCTGGTGTTACAGGCATGTCTCTGTTTATAGTTCACTTAAACAAAGTGCTCAGAGGCGAACCTAACCCTATTTCTATTCAGGAATTTTCTTGAAATGAACTATAACTACAAAGACCTCCAGTGTGCTACACAGAAGTGGTGTTGTATTTGTGCTTTGAGACTTTGTATCGCTCCAATTAGTTATGGTAGTGTAATACTTCTGTCTTCAAATTTGTTACAGTAGAAAGCAATTTGCCCCCAAATATGCATATTTATATTCATAGAATTGTTTATTTATACTCCAAATAAACTGAAGTGGATAATGGCAATAATTATGTTACTGTTTCCAATCTCCCATTCATCAAATCAATTTCTGAATTCTCAAAAGTTGTTTTCAACTCAGCTTTACTTTATTCTTCCTACTGAATTATTTCAATTGAAAAAGGACTTTCTGACCCATTCTCACTTCCTGTTTGACGGCCTGGATAGCGACAGCAGTATGTTAGCAAGTTGTCAACCTGCCCAGATGGTGAGCATCCAAAAATGCTGAAAGAGCTTCAGAATAAACAGGCTGATCTGCTAAGAATACATAGTCCTTCATTAAAAACCATTTATGTGCAAAAGAAGTAGAAGTAACAAACATTATGTCTATTTTTCTACAAAGTTCATGGGACAACCAGTGGGATTTCAGACAACTAAAATCCACATTTATCTGAAATTATAAATGAAAATGGAAGTGTAAAATTTCAGGAGAAATTAGGTAACTAAGCAAGTGGGACAGGCTGACTAGTGAAGTTGAGGGTCCAGAAATGCAAAATATTATACATAGGAAAGAAATGCTCGCAAAGTTTAAAATTAGCAATAAAGAAAGTCAACTTGACATTGTTGTGAACAACTCAGAAAGATACTGATCTCAATATACAGCTACAGGAAAGAACATATAATGCTACCACATGTGCAGGATAATACGGAGAATACAGCACTACATGTCATGCAAATCACTGCTGTTGCCTTATTTGAGATACTGCATGCAGTACTAATGTAGCTATCTCAAAAAACACTGCAGGAGGATTAAGGACTCAGTGAGATGTGGAAAAATGCTCTGAAGGTGTGGAAAAAGATGGCACTTGACACTATGAAACCCCAAGCCATAAACCAAAGTACTTTCCCCCACAAATTAAACTGTGGCATTCGCTGTCATAGGCAGTGACATAGGGGACAATAATAGAGCATTCAGAAAGTCAAACATGGACAAATAACATAAAAATTCTAATTCTATTTTTTTAGTACTAAACATAATTGCTCTTCATTAGGGAAGAGGAGGGTCTTTGCACTTCTGTCAGAAGCATCTGGCTGTAACCATTTTGGATGAAAAGCCAAGCAGCTGGATAATGAATGTGCTCCAGTGTTGCATTTCCTATTTTCAGTTCTTGAGACAGTGCTCAGAAATTAGCTCAACTTTGTTGCTGAGGTCCACAAAATAAATATATAAGATGTACATATGAGACAGACATTCAGAAGCATTTACAGTCCTGAGAACATGAACACTGAAAAAATATGTAAGATACCAGCAACATAATTCCTTGAAATTATGTCAACAATTAAAAAATTTTGGCAAACTATTTGCAAGTACTTGAGAATCTAATTGCTCAACTTAGGCTGGCTTCAGCTATGTAAGTCATGACAGAAGTAGATTCCCATGGGAAGAACAGAACACAGCTTTTTATAAGCTTTATTATTAAGATTTGAATATTAGAGCTGTAGGAATATTAGTAGCAAAGTACCTTATGATTAAGCAGGTAATAGTATTTTCCTGTGAGGGAGTAATTTCTAAACCACAGGAACAGATCAAAAATTTTGGAAAAACAAACAAACAAACAATCCCAATGTCACAATTTCCAAATAACTGTGTAATTTGAAACCCCTATCCTGCTCTCTTTTGTCCCCCATATACAATAACATAAGGATACCGCCCATTCAGGAAAAACACTGTACATATGTTGCTCCAAAATGTGAAATAAAGGAAGAAAAAGGATAAATCTGGAACAGAAAGTTTAATTGCACATGTGAATATCTAAATTTTCTGATATACAGATTACTGCTAAAAAGAGAACATCCTTTTAATGTTTGCACTTGAAGGCATTAGCTACCTGGATTATAGATTGCAAACAGAAAAAAATCCACTGCTTCTAAATAATTCATATGCACTGGCATTAGTCCAGTCTTAAATCCTATCTTTAACTCTTCCTTAGCATTATTTAAGATAACAATGAGTCCTTCAAACTAAACTCACTTCAAGGCTGAGACCAGAAAAAATATCTGGTACAGCAGCTGCTAGAAAAGCTGTGCCTTTTTATAAAGGGTTCTGGAGTACATCAAACTGCAACAGCACTACAATAATCATATTTTATTAGCTTGAACCAAATTGGAAATGAATGTTTGTTCCAGAATTACAACTCATTTCAGAATTTCTGTAAAATCATTATGAGAGCAGTGACGCTATCAGAGAATCTAAGAGTAAGAAAAAAGAAAGCTATTTTCAACTGCTTATCAAAAAATCCTATGGGTGTGGTTGCGACTTTGTCTAAAAGTTGTATAAATGTGATTAAGTACAATTATTGCAAAATAATCAGTTAAAGAAATGATATGAACTGTAAAGTGTACCTGGCAAGACTATTGCAAATAAACTACGCCAGAGCAGTATCACTCCATAAAGACAGAGTTACCTTAAGCAAGTAAATTGCAAAGGTCCTTCCTTCTCTGAGAGTACCTTATAGCCCTCCTTGTTCCTGCACAGGGAGCAGGCAGCCCAGAAGCTGCCCTTGGAGGAAGGGAACGAGCTCCAATCATGCCTCAACAGAAACAATTTCCTTGAAGTACAGCCACAGACCAGAGGCATTCCTCCCAGTGACAAGGGTAACTCAGCAAGGTCTTGAGGGCACCAGCTCATGCCTGTCAGAACATTCCCAGTTTTGCTGGTATTTCAGAGGGAGTAATCAGCTTGTGTGTGTCATCAAACCCGAGCTCACTTAGCGTCCACTTGCTGGGGAGCCAGGAACAGATTGCAGAGGTCAGCACACGCCGCAAAAGCTTGGTCAGCCCATTCCTAGGGGGCTGCCACTCTGGCACTGTTCAGAGGATCTGAGCTAGCTGAGGTTACAGGGACATAAAAATAACCATTTGGAGTTAGACCTGGGTTCTTGTGCTCCAATGTCCTGCCTACTTGGCCAGAAGTGATGCTTATTAGAAAACCAACAGTATGGGAATTACAGCACTATGATTTCCCAGAATACCCTCTCAGCCTCCAGCAAGAAAGGAAAAGAAACCCTGCTTCTTGCCTTAAGGCCTTGTTCTTGTGGACAGCAAACTGCCTAGAATAGGTACATCCCTCATGCAAGGCAGCAGCAGGGTTTTTTGCTCTAATGAGGAATGCTCTTCTGCATTGCGGCTCCTGGAGGTAATGAAGGAGCACTGACTCAATTAAAAAATAATGAAAAAAAAAAGACCCCACTTACGTCTGTGACTCTGACAAAGGGAAAGAGCTTTAAAATCTGTGTTGCAAGGGTTTTTTTCCTTAACAGAAGCTGGAGTTGCATTTCAGCTCACTCTCTTTTGAACATACTCATACAAGCAAACTGAGAGGAGTAAGCGCTGCACCAGCTTGTTGGAACAAGGTGAGAGGTGCACAGGCTGAATCATGTTAGTGGTTCATATGTTTATCATGTGTCTGTATATAAATACCAAACATAAACATGCATTATATAATAGTATAACAATATAATAAATCATTCACATATATATAAATACATAAATGTGCTGTGGAGTCCCAATACACTAATACTGATCCATCACTTGTGACAAGGTTATTTACCTTTCATGTAATTTTTGTTCTGGGGAAAAGTAGAAGCTAATGATGAATAATCTCCTTCAAGTAAGGCATGTAAACAAATGCTTAATAATTCATAGGAGTTGCAAGTAAGGAAGCTTCCCCCTTCCTGCCCTGCAGAGCAGCCCCAGGCAGATAGCTTACAGAATAGGAAACATACTGTGTAAGTGCCAAGAAATGCAGCTGATTGAAATAGTTCTCTCCCTTTCCATGAAGAGAAACTACACATTCAGCCATTTCTACTGCTGTAAAAAGTCGGTTAAAGTGACAGTGAAAAAATATAATTGAACAAATTTTCTTTTAACAGTCATAAAAGGCATTATAGAACAGAACAAAATAAGACAAGCAAAAATGGCAACTATGAGCAATCTCCACTTTCCTCCACTCCTCCTTGGGAGCTCTGACCCTCAATGCACTCAAGTTGTACTTCTGTTCTCTGATTTTTGTACTGTACTGCCTGCCAGAAAAGAAATCTCTGGAAAGTCACCACAAACTTTAAAGTTACATAATACTTTATTTATCTTTTTTTTTTCCTCTCCATGGTGCCACGTGCTATGAAGAAGAAAGAAATACTCCCTCTTGGCTGCTACTCATTCTCTGAGTAACTTAGAAGGAGTATGTATTTAATGATTACATCATTTCTATTCAAGCATGTTGCAAAATGGTAACTGATAACCTTCTGCCTACTCCTGTCTTCTCTATCTGTGGTTCAAAGAATATCTGCCCTTCCCTCTTGCAAGCCCTTTGGCTGTGTTGAACAAGCTTTTATAGTAATTTCAGTTATACATAGTGGCAATTTACACTAAATAACAGGAAAAATTCTTTCCAAGATTTCCAAGAACCTCTCTAGGAAGAAGTGGAAAAAACCAAAAACAGTTATCAAAATTTCCAAGCATGGTTTTTTGAAAGATCCAGAAATTGGGATGGATTTGGGAAAGAATTTTAAATGAAAAATATGTTTGGAACTTACATTGTTGAAACATCAAATTTAGATATTTCAAAATAAAGCATGCTATTTTGGAAATATCTAAATTTAAGCAACTACCAGGAGGAGATGCTTACTAGGAGAAACACCTACCCAGGGCAGTGCATACATAAATTCTAGCATGCTCATTTCATCTTTTCCATAATCGCATGCCATCACTTTTTGATTTTTTTTCTTGATTCCTTGATAAGTTTCTTGTATTTTCCTTTTTTTTTCAACTGTGAATCTCTGTATACACTGAGTGATCTTACTATTTACGAGTAACAACTTATTCAAAGGGAACAGAGCTTTACTAAGTTTTATGGTTAATATCATAACTCATAACTAGAAATAGTACTGACACATCAGGAAATGCAGTAAGGGAAAGGGAACACGCCAAGGTTGCATTCTCTTCACTGCATGAATGGCTCCAATAAATAACTGGAATGATAAGAGTTACTGTGCTACAGTGAATCCATATCCCTCTAGCATTTAAAAAAAAAGGCACTTTCCTGGAAATTTTTTATGTATAGTGAGTATTCAGATACCTTCAACCCACCAAATGAGACAATATGCCTGAATAAAACCCCACCCACAATTCTTTTGCCAGAAAGGAGACTTTTCCAAATTCAGACTTTCACACTGGTTGCCTTGCCAAGTTCATATTAAAAATCTAGATTCTCCTAAAGAAGTAGAAGTAATAGCCTTGTACATGTTTTATCAAGCACTGACAGTTTGACATTAGGAATTCTGTTCATTACCTGCACTGTGTCACTAAGCATAAACTAAGAACATACCCATGGATGTGTATGCACCTGACATGCAGGAGTTACACCTGAGAGAGAGGCACACAGGGTGTGTAAATACACATTTCCTGCTGAAAACTCCTTTCACTGAGATTAGCATGATACACTTGTTACATAATAATCTATAAAACTTCACTGCCGTACGACTGCAAGTGCTGCTGCTTCCTCAGAGTACCAGGCCAAGACCCGAATGCCACCCACCACCACTGTGCTGTACAAAACGTACTGTGTTTTGGCCTGTGGCAAATACAAATGATCAACAAAACATGTACTACTGTTCATTTTCTTTTCTAACAGTGAGTTACTAAAGTTCACTCTATTGGTTTGCTTAGATGTTTATGTCCTTCAGTGGAAATAAAATGATAGAAAAAAAAAAGAGGAGGAATCAGACAGATTTTTCATTAAGAGAGTAAAAGAAAATATTTTTTTGTCCAAGATGTATTGGAATAACAGCCTTTTACACATGCTTAAAGAGGATAAAAAAATTACACAACTTTTTAAATTTAAGGATCACAATCTAAATTTGCATAAACTCTCCAGACATTTAAGTGAAATACAAGAATGAAAACACTACAGTCTTCGGAGTATGTGGAAAATTATTTTTAATTTATCCTTCCAGGAATACTAGCTACAGAGACTTGATTGCTTAGCAAGCAGTGTAGTTAAGCCTTCTCAGGACAGAAGCATGACCAAAATCAGCTAAGTAGTACACCTTTAATACTGGATTGAAAGCACAGTAACAAATATAGAAGCAGAATTTGGATATTGTCCTGCTTATCCATTATTTTTCAATTCTTCAGAAGTAAAGAAAATAAAATCTTTCATTCTGGAGACCACAGAATTTTTTGTTACTCCTTATTTCTACTGAATGTACTTATCTCAATACTTTCAGTCTCCTGAAGAGCAACTGTTAATAGTGCAATCTGGAAAATGCAGTTAAAAAGAGCCTCAGGGTATCTCCATTATATTGACCGTAATTACAGGATTCCCTATTATTTCAATGTTCCGGCCCATCTCCTGTTTTATAGTACTATTCATTACAACCACCAGCTCAGGAAGAAGAAAACTGTAATCTTTGGAACATAGTGTGACACAAGATTAAATGTTTGTGTACCAGTCCTATATATACATGTGGCAGTAATTTGTGGTGATGGCAAAACTGAGAATCATTCACCATCCACCTTAAAAGGGAAGCTGAAAAATACAGGTCTCTTCGAACACCTAAAATGGACATAAAACCCACTAAGACAGACACTGGAATTTTGATGGGGGGTCAGGAGCTCACACGGACCACATTTTCACCGGGCTGCAAGATTGCAAGTGTTCATTCATTTTAAACATTTTAAAATTATTTTTACTGGGTGATCAAACACGGGGGAGCACGTTGCCCAGAGAGGTGGTGCAGTCTCCATCCTTGAAGATATTCAAAATCCCAAGAGAGAGTCTTGAACTCTAGCTGACCCTGCTTTGAGCCGGGGGTTGGGGAGGGGGTGGGGGGTGGAGTAGATGACCTCTCAAGGCACCAAATGTGCCCATCAGCGTCAGCTATTCTGTGATTCCCAAACAACTCTGGGTTGGACAGAAGTTTAAATGAATGACCAGGACAATGAAATTCCTTGGTGCTGCAATAATCATCTGTTTTATGGCACTCAGGTGCAGAGGTAAATGGTTATTACAATGCACTTAAGAGTTGGATCCATTTCAGAAGCTGAGGAAGTAATTCTTATCTGTTTTTTTGTTAAACCTTTTCAGAAGGAAAGGAAACCATGCAAGTTTATTATTTATTTTGTTACTTCCTTCGCTTTAGTCTATATTTCTTTTGATGAACTTTTTGCTAGACAAACTTTAAAAAATTTGTTTTACAGAATTAGCATTTTTACAGAATAAAAGCCATGGGTATGGACTACTGTTTTGATTTAAATCTACTACTTTTATAGCTTTAGCAGTATGTAACAGTGCTGACACTGCTCTGTTCAGATCAAACTGAGATAGATGTCACCAGGGTGTTCCATGTGCAGTACCAGGAATCCAGACCTCTTTCCTGCTGGAGCTCTGCAGAGCTCTTAGTGCTGCTCTTAGGAGAGGTGAGTAAGGGATAGGTCAGTTCCAGGGCTCCCTCAGTTTATATTAATTTAGTTCTCACTAAACCTCCAAGAGCAGCAGTGTTCCAAAAAGCTTCTTAGAATATATCAGCAGTGGATAAAAGAAATGATGTAATAGTGGATAAAGTTCTTATAATCTCTTAGAAAAGTCCCACGGTTCTCCACAAAACTCACTTAATTGCTTTGTCATTTGTGCTTGTTAATTTTTCTGGAAAGCCACTCTGAGGAGTGCAGAGGGGGAGATGGAAACCAAACACCAGAGCATCCCTTGCCAGGCACACAGACCGAGACCAGCGACTCATTACAGGACTTTAAAGTACCTGTCAGGCCTGTATCTCAACCTGCACTGAAAGACTGGCTTGTTCCTGGCATTTATAATGACAAAAACTGTCTGCCTAGATTCTGGATGAGGATGATAATATTCTTCCTTTGGAAAGAGTAACCTAAGAAAGCTCCCTGTGTGGAGAATGGGGACTATGCACGAGGTGGCACACTTTATGCACTTAGATTTTACGGAAACCAAATCAATGCCATTCTTGCTGGTGCTGCAGTTTAATTTTCAATGACTGAATCGCCCAAGTTTACTAAAGCTTTTTCTTACGGACTTTGCACTCAGCAAAGATACTATAGGTGATGTGCTGGAGAAAGGGACAGCTAGTTCTGGGCACAGTATTACAGAGATGAGACTTAATTTGTACTTGAAAAGGCTGCAGAAGACATTGACCTGTCACATTTATGCAGGAACTTAATTCTCCAATCTATGGCAGCACGACTGCAAATTACATTTGCCTGCTGGTTAGTTTGGGCAGCTGCAACTGCTCTGTTTCCTTGTTCAGAGAAGAGGGTTGTACAGGGAGAACTTGGAAGCTCTCAAGCTGAGACAAACCTGGCAGTTTGACCAGGAGCAAACAGAACACTTCATGTATCTTGGCATAAACAAACACTGCCCTCAGACGTTCCCTTTCAAAACCAGACATGGAGGGGTACGGAGGGGGTTGTTGCAGTCTCTTTAAAACTCTCTACAGCTCAGTACTTGGCACTGTGGTACTTAAAAAAATTTACCTTGGGTTTCATAGTGGCAGTATTATAAAATAAATACATCATCTGCATATTTTAACAAATAGCCAGAAATTGTAAGAACTCACTAAAATTTGTTTTGCGTCTGTACTGTGGACCATGTTTGGGCTCTGGTTTTCTTCACTGAAGATTCAAGTTAGCCAGCTGCTTCTGCTGTTACTGACTACAGAGGCAACTCAGCAAGTGACTGTGCAGACAGCCACAAAAATCCCACTGCCAGGGGATGTGCCAGGTGTTTCTCTGAGATACCTGTGGGATCACCAGCCTGGGATGGCTGCTAAGAGACAGAATCCCCACTGCCCTTCCACCAAAACTTGTTTGGGGAAGGACAGCTCGAACTTTTGTGTTGGTGATTCATGAACAGTGGCCTGTGAAAGCTTCCTTGGAGCGCGGAGAAGTGTAAGTTTCTAGAGGAAGCAGCAGGCTGCCAGGTTTATTTGCACCTCCCTCTCTAAATTAAACCAAACTCTGAGGAATAGAAAAATGCATTAGGAAAAAGTAACTTTTTAATTAAGGGTATTTGTTTGGGAAATTTTGCATCTCCAGAGGAAAGATTTAGTAAAGCTTTCAGTATAGACTTTGTAGAGAGTTATGCTGATAGGAGCTGTCATACAAGTTGTTTATAAATACTGCAGCATATATTTAATGATTTTCTTGGTTTATAGCAATAGGAGTTCAGATAATTTAAATATTTAGAAATAATTAATTCTGATGTCAACACAACCTTATTAATTGATTTCTCTTATTTTAATAATTGATATGGCACATCTAATTTTTAGTTAAGAACAATCTGTGAAACAATTCTGGTCATATTAATCAAACGCTGGCTCCAAGATAATGAAATACTTACAGCCTCTGGTGGGTTAGCATGGACTATAAAATGTGCTAAATCAGAGACACGGAAAGCTTGAAATAGCTTTTATGAGGTAGCTTGAGGGAAAACTTAAAATCATTTGTATGAAATAGCTTGTATCTACCATTTGGCATTCATTTTGCTAAAGCTGTAGATTACATTTCCCTTTCTTAAGAATAAAGAAATAAACACGCATTAATTTATGCAGCTAAGAGATTAATGTGAGCACAAATCTTTCCTTTGAATAGAAACTCCTCCCATTTTAATTATTGATAACAGCTCAACTTGCTCAAAAGGGAAAAAAATTAGCATTTTAAATTTATTCTGCTTCTTTTACTCTGCACTTTTTCATGGGTAAGGAAAAAGGGCTACTCCTGTTTTTCTCTCCACCCTTTCCGATAGGCGGCTTTGTTTTCTTAGGGAAAACATACCACGAGAAGGTGGCTAAATGATTTCTGTACCCTACTAACGATTCTGACTGAATCGCCCACCAGGTTCCCATCACCATTGTCACCCGAGAGTGCAGCCGGTGCAGGCAGCAGCTCTTGCAGGGAGCGATGCTCTGCCCCTGCCCACTGACACGGTAACACTAACGGGCCCACCAAGGTCATCCCGGCTCTTCCAAAGGGCGCGGAGTCCGGTCCAGCGGGAATTCCCACCGTGACACCTCGGACAAGCGGGGCTGTGGCGGGTCAGGTAACTCGGGGCAACTGATGAGCCCGTCCAGGCTGAGCTGTGAGTGCCGCGGACACACACAGCGATACTTTCATTTCGGGCGCGCAGATGACGCAAAAACGCCCCTAAAATAACTTTGCGTCACCGTTTCTCAGTGTTTTATCGCCTCTGCTCGGAAACAGCAGCGGCCTGTGCAGCCCCCTGTGCAGCTCCGGCGGGGTCAGAGCTCCCCCTCCCGAGGCACCACGGCCTCGCCGCTCCCCGGCACCGCTCCCGCTGCCCTCGCCGGGTCCCTCTCGGGGGGACGCCGGGAAGGAAGCGGCGGGGCGCTGCCTCCTGTCCCGGCAGGGACGCTCG
>VZTD01001527.1:202230-224799 GCA_013397725.1 Rhagologus leucostigma | reverse complement strand
CGGTGCCCGTCCCGCCGCCGGCAGGAGCCGCCTGACCGCTTCCGAGCCGTCCCCGGCGGCGGCGGCGGCTCGCACCTGGTGCCCGCGGGTCACCTACGAGCGGGTTCGGTCTCGCCCTCTTCCTCCCGCTCCTCTTGACCGGACAAGCCGGCCCCGGTGGAGGAATCAGCGGGGCGGTAGGCACGGCCTGCTCCGTGCCCCTGCACCCTGTGCCTGTGCGCCGGGCGCGGCTCGGGCCGGGTGCCCGGCTCCCCCCCACGCCCCGGGAGCGGGCAGACCGCCGGGCCGCTCATCCCCAGCGCCAGGCGGCTCTGTCGCCTCTGAGGGAGCTTTGGGAACGATTATTTCTCGGCAAAACAGTATTTCCTGTTGTTAAAGTTTTAAAGTAAGACTTGACAGGTTTGGGTAAATAGAGGTGCCTTCTGCCAGTATGAACTTCTGGCACTGTAAATACCTTTGAGAGTGCAGTTCAGTAAGTCCACGCACTTGGGACTGTGACTTTCTGGGCAATTCTTGCATTGCTTTAGTCTGAGTGTAATCTTTGTTTTCTCCTAACTCCAGTCCGCACTTCACTTCTTGGTGGTGTTTGGTTGATAAAGCACAAACTTATTGTGAAATATGCAACATGTAGCTTTAAAGTGGAGTCCTCTTAAAACGTAAATACCATCTTGAAATAACTTCTGAAGTTATCTGGAGTACTTTTTTTTAAACAACTTCATTGAAAATGTGTTTGTCATTAAATTGATTGTAATTGACTTTCCAGCAGAAAATAGATTTGGTGGTGAGTTATGGAGAGGCCAGAGTCCTTCACCAGTGAAATTCACATTAGTGTCACTTCTGAGGCAAAGCTTGGGGGGAAAAAAAGTGTTTGAAATCTTGAGAAACTTGTGTTAATTAACTAGAAAGAGTACTTTGTTTTTGGGATGTCTGTCTTGCAAAATTGTTCAGTCTATGACTGAAGGCTATGAATCATGCTTAGATCTTGTCTGCATGACCATGATTAGTTCCAATGCAGGAGGTTGTGCTCCTGGGACTTTACAGAAGTCAGGGAGGGCCCTTCTGCTTTTTGCAACATGGAGACTCTCCTGCCTTTCCTGAAGGTCTGGGAGAATCATCTTCTCGCTGACCACCTTTCCCATAGCCAGTACTCTTCTGCGTCTGCTACTATTCTTGAGATGCTTGTATGTGAGAAGTGTGATTTTCTTCATTGCAAGCATTTTGCAAGTATAGAAACTGTTTGGAACAAAGCACAGCTTTAAAAACACTATCAGAATTTACACCTAAAACAGTGCACAGTGGGAGGCATTTACCTGCAACTTAAAACAGGAGTGGAAAATTGTTTGGAAGTATTACCTGTGGGGATGGCCAGAGAATAAAATTGGGAAACCAAATCTGTAGCCACTCAAAAAAGAGGACTTGGGTACTGCTTGAAACCTTTTGATTTTCAGGCTGCTACATTCTTTTAAAAAAGCATGAGTGCTTGACTCTTTTGATGGTGTTAGGCTAGTATTTCAAGGCTTAATATTTTGTGGGGTGGGAATGTTATCTTAACCTAACTTCTCCCTAAAACTTACATTGAAATAAGTACCCTTCAGAACTGCAGTTCTTGTTTTTGGTGGAAGAACTCGTACCATTTTATTTTTGAAAGGAAATAAAACACTTTCTCATTGCACTGAGTACGTGCTTTGGCAATGCAAGGTGTTGATGGTTTAAATTCTAGTATTACAACATTCTGAAGATTCTGTTTCTGTATAGGCTTGGTATATTTGGTAGCTTACAGAAATTAGTTCCTTCTGGTTTTTGTTTGTTCCTTACGATCCAAATCTTCATTCGGAGTGTAAAATCCTTACAGTGTATTTTGCTTTAATTTGATTGGTTTTCCATTTCAACACTTCCTTTATTTAGGCTGGCTTCATTCTGTAGTAATCAGACAAGCTATCATACCTGAAATAAAAGTTAATAGTTCTGTTTGTGCTGTGTTCATCCGTAAGCCAGCCTGGGTTTGGATTTCCCATTTCAGTTATAGGCCAGTCTGATTCCTCTTGCTTCAATATTAGAGACTGTTGATTTAGTGGTTCTGTTATGTGACTGTGTGGATTAAGGCATTACAGAGTTCATGAACATTTTTTAAATCCACTTTGTTTCATAGTTGGTAGATGTCCCGGTCCAGTGTTAGTTGGTGGTAGTTTTTATAGTCAGTTTTATGTAAGAGGCTGTTGCTAAACAGAAATATTTCAAGTGGAAGCTGTAACTCACTTTCAGCTCCAGTGTGGCAGGATTCCTTGAGAAGCAAACCTTTTGCCTACTTCAGGTTGTGGTTGCTGTTGTAAAGCCAGGGTCCCTAGCACTGTCAGCCTGCGATCTCCTCTCCTAGGCAGTAAGATGCAGTTTCTCAGCCTTGACTGCTGATCTCAAGGATCAAAATGGTTTGCGACAAGTTTTGTTAATTTAAAAAAAAAAACAACTCTCAAAACCATACTTAGTTGCTAAGCAACTCTCAGCAGTACCCTGCTGATTATGTTTTAGAGGATCCATAAGGCTCACAGGCTGCCACACTAATGTGAGATGAGGCACCCTTTTATCAAAACACTGCCTCTGGGACATGGAGTTCTTGCTCCTATCTTTAGAGGGTGTCACAGAAGAAAAGGTAACTCCCAGGGTTTTATGCAGGTAGAGAAAAAGAAAAAGATAGTGAGGTGACATCCCACTCAAATTTTTAGATGGGCTCTATTTTCCCTGGTGTTCACCTCTAGGTTCAGTGGAAAGACTGTTCTTTTTATGCAACAAAGCAATAACAAAAAAGGCTGATTTCCTTGGAGATTGCTGCTGCTGACCTCAACACAGTTCTCTCTCTCACAGTTCTCTCTCTCCTTGCTTTTTTTTTTTTTTAATAGTTCAGGGTGGAGAAAATGAGCGGAATGAGGAAGAATATGTTGTTGAAGAGAGCCTGAGGCAATGGGGAAACTTGAATAGAAACATTAGACTTGGGAAACTTTCAGGAAGGGGAGGTCTCATAAATAAGCATAAACTAAGGTCTTCATGGAATTATGATAGACATCAGGCCTTTGATGTGTTAACATTAGTTACTTAAATTTGTTCTGCTTAAAAATGTGTATTTGGTGCCTATTTGAAGAAAATATTTGGATTCTTACAGCAAGATAAAAATGTTATATGAAACTTCTGTAGGCCTAGGTAAATTTAGGGTGACTTAGCTGCAAGATAAACATGAGGTATAACAAAAACTGTGTTCTGTACACAGATTTTATATTGTGTATTTCTGAGAAAGGAAATTAAATTTTTGCTTAGGAACCTTAGTTAAGTAAGCAGCTGATTCCCAAGATAATTGTTGCAGAATCTGACCATGGATTATTTTGTAGTCAGTTATATTTATAGGTCCCTGGGCAGAATTGTGACTAGTCCCTATATTAAATCATCCGTACTAGTCTGATACCTACAAGCAGTTAAGTCTACTAACTCGTGTAGAACTATGATGTTTTCATCCCAGGTGTTAGAGTTCGTCTCTTATACCCTGTTTTAAGAAAAAAAGAGAACCCGTGATGGTCAGTGAAAAGTAGTTTCAAGGTAGGTCTGGTAAATGTAATATTTGCATTTGTTTCTTCGGTTTCCCTGTTCTCCACCATAAAAATTGCTACAGATGTGTGGAGCACTGCAGTGTGTGGAGCTGCCTGATCAGAGAAGTCTTCTAATAGATCCTTACTAACTGTAGTTTATCTGTTGCAGGGACAAAGAAGAAAGCTGCGTGCCCAGGACTTGGTCTGTTTTATACCATACTGTCTGCCTTCCTTTTCTCACTGGCCTCTTTATTTCTTAAAAAAATAGAAGATGTACATTCAGTGGAAGTGAGTGCATTTCGATGTGTTTTCCAAATGGCATTTGTTCTTCCTGGTTTAATATACTACAAGTAAGTGTAGAAAATACTTAAATTTAAAGTTATTTCTTAAAACTAGATCTAGAATTATCACTCAAATAAGATTGCAGTGTTATTTTAGTTTGGACTTCAGTTGCATAACTGCATTATTTTAGATTAGTTGATAGTTTCTTAATATGATTCAGAAAACTGAAAATCTTTGACTGCCTGAATGGTAGAGGCTTCTACTAGGATTATTGTATCAAATGCTTTGATTTCTACAAAGGGGTGTGATCCTAAGAAAATAAAAGGTAATTTGTAGATACTCTTGGGTTATTTTGCAAGCAAAAAATTAATCACTAGAAGAACAGGTTCTGGACTCTGAATGTGATTAGAGATCATGGTGGAAATAAATTGGTCTGTGATCAGACAGTTAAGAATATTTGAGTATTAAAGTCCCTCATCTAGAAAGGTGTGTACCATATGTAAATGTGTTTGGATGTTAGTCATGAAATAAGCCAGACAGTGACATTAATGTGACATTTCTGTTTTTCAGAACAGGGTTTTTGGGACCAAAAGGTAAAAGAATTTTTCTTTTCTTCCGAGGATTCCTTGGCTCTACTGCAATGGTTCTTCTTTACTACGCTTATCAAGTCATGCCACTAGCTGATGCCACTGTTATAACTTTTACCAGTCCTGTTTTTACATCGTTGCTGGCATGGATCTTTCTCAAAGAGAAATACAGCCTTTGGGATCTTCTGTTTACTCTCTTTGCAGTCACTGGAGTGATTCTTATTGCCAGACCACCATTTCTGTTTGGGTCACATGTCACGGGGATTGAAGGAAGTTACGCAAATCACCTTAAAGGAACTATAGCAGCAATTGCAAGCACGTTATCTGCAGCTTCGACTATTGTTATACTAAGGAAGGTGGGAAAATCTGTGCATTACTTTTTGTCAATTTGGTATTACGCAGTCATTGGATTAATTGGATGTGTTATAGCATTGTTTGTTTTGAATGAATGGCGTTTACCACATTGTGGCAGAGATAGGGTTTTTCTAATATTAATAGGCTTGTTAGGGTTGGGAGGTCAGGTATTTCTCACAAAAGCATTACAGATAGAGAAAGCTGGACCTGTATCAATAATGAGAACAATGGATGTGGTGTTTGCTTTTATTTTACAAGTTCTTTTTCTCAATCATCTACCAACTTGGTGGACTGTGGGTGGTGCCCTTTGTGTGGTAGCCAGCAGTTGTGGAACTGCCATTCGTAAGTGGCGACACAGTGTGAAAAAAGCTAAACAGAGGGAAATCTAACAGTATAGACACTAATTCATTACAGAAACAAGCAATCTTGAAATATATATAAATACAATATTTATTTTAATTTATTTTAAATATCCCATTTACCAAATTGTAGTACCAAATTATATCCAATAAAATAAGTTGAATTTTTTTTTTAACCAAAATTGAAGATATTTTAGCAACTAAGGAGGTTTATGCTTTCCTTTCTTATATTTAGGCATGCTAATATGGGCGGTAGATACTTAAAAGTTGTTGCTTCCTTTCCAAAGTGCACAATATTTATTTTCCTAAAGTTCCTGAGTCTCTACTTCTTAGACTTCTTCTTTATTTTTCAGAGCAGTGGAAATAAGTTTCCCAGACTTAACACTGTTCTGTGCTTGATTACCACAGGGATTGCAGTACAAAAGTTAGAAGGGAATGAAGAGCTGATAATCCTTAAACAACCGGCTTTTATGGAATAGATAAAGCTTGTACTTCTACAAGCTTTGTAATTATTATTTTGCACAAAACAGATGCCAAATGCAGATTTAATTTTAATTTGGATTCTAAAAGAACAAAAGTGATTTCCTTTTTCCAAGTAATGTCAAGAGAAAATTAACTTGTGAAAATTACCTATCAGCTTTGCCTCTTTTTAAAGAGAATAATTTTGTTTGCACTTGTTTTACAGACATAGTGAAACAACCTAATCACCTTTTTTATTTTTTTCCAAATGCGATTTTCCCAATAAACATGTCTTTAGTAGCTGCAGTCTCAGTGATGAGAGACAACAGTTAATTCTATATCACTCATAAATTAGCCCTTTCTTATGGTATGGAATGCTGCACTGTAGCTGCACTTTTCTTTATTCTATGCAAAAGATTGTATTTTGTAGGTATTTAATATAGGTTATATTTAATGTTGTTTATGACCCTTTTTAGATTCTTCTATACAATAGTTCTTTATGAGACCAAGTTTGAGTCTCTTTTGCCTTCATAAGGTTAGGAGGATTTGCAGTAAAGCTTTTGCCTGTTTCCTAAGAATGTACAAGCGTGCAATGTAATTGCAGTTTCACAGAAAATAGGGGTTGGCCAAGGTCACACAGAGATTTTACAGAAGAGGTTTGAGGAATGGTGGAAGGGTGAAGCTATGCATACACATCACATTCAGGCATCCACACTACATCAGACAGTACTAGTGGGCAACTTCAGTCCCACTTCTCCAGCTGGCCCTTTTAAGTCTGCATTTATCGCTTCTCTTGCACATCTTCTTACTTTTGTAGGCTTTATCTTGAATGCAACAAATACTAAAGAAAAAGACTTATATTACTGATCTTGGATGTCCTTCACGTTTCAGGAGGACTAAATGTTTTGTATCAGGAAGCAGGATTTTCCCAAGTTAAATACTTTTGGGTCTTGTCTCAGTAGAGTTTAAAGAAAATTTTAACTTGAGTCTTGATTTGGTCTTTTCTATCATGAGGAGGTTTTCAGTTACTTACTCACTCTAGTGTTTTTCTAAAAGAGAATGCTGTGTTCTGTACACTTGGTACGTGTTTTTTCCAAAATCACTAAAGGTGGCGCATGTTTTTTTATTTTGATTTATAGATGTCTGGTCACATGTTGTTTCTTTTGCCGATAAGCATTGCATCCTGTCAGGGCAGATCTAGGGATTTCAGTCCCAAAGGCATGGAATGCATATAGTACTCTAGGGTCAGAGTATCATATAATATATTGCGTTGGAAAGGGCCTGTCAGGATCATCGAGTCCAACTCCTGGCCCTGCACAGGACACCCATGTCACACCATGTGCCTGAGAGCATTGTCCAAACGTTCCTTGAATCAGACAGGCTTGGTGCTGTGACTGCTTCCCTGGGGACCCTGTTCCAGTCCCCGAACATCCTGTGGGTGAAGAACCTCTTCCTGATATCCAGCCTAAACCTCCCCTGACTCAGCTTCAGGCCATTTACTCGAGTCCTGTCACTGAGCACAGAGAGAAGAGATGGCACTTGCCCCTCTGCTTCCCCTTATGAGGAAGTTGTAGACTGCAATTAGATCCCCTCTGTCTCCTCTTCCCCTCAGGGTGAACAGACCAAGTGACCATAGCAACTCCTCGTAAGTCTTCCCCTGCAGACCCTTCACCATCTTCATGGCCCTCCGTTAAGTGAACAGCTTAAGGTCTTTCTTATGTTATGACACCCGAAACTGCCCCCAGCACTCGAGGTGAGGCTGCCGCAGTGCAGAGAAGAGTGGGACAATCCCCTCCCTTGCCCAGCTGGTGATGCTGTGCTTGATGCCCCCCAGAACACGCTTGGCCCTCCTGGCTGCCAGGGCACTGCTGACTCATGTTCTCTTGCCATCCACCAGGACCCCCAGGTCCCTTTCCGTGGTGCTACTCTCCAGCCTCATTCCCCAGTCGGTCTGTTGCCCTACCCCAGGTGCGGAATCTGTCACTTGACCTTGTTAAACTTCATATATTTGGTGATTGCCCAGCCCTCTAATTTTTTGAGGTATCTGAAGGGCCTTCCTGCCTTTGAGGGAGTCAACAGCTCCTCCCATTTTAGTGTCCTCAGCAAACTTCCTGTTCCTTGGAGTCCTGTGTCCAAGTCATTAGTGAAGATGTTGAAGAGGTCTGGGCTGAGGCTAGAGCCCATTGATGACTGGGCGCCAGGCTGATGTCACCCCATTCACTGTAGCTCTTTGTGCCTGACCCGTGAGCCAGTTGCTCACCCATCACATAACACAGTTATCCAGCTGTGTGCTGGACATTTTGTCCAGAAGGATGCTGAGACAGTAGCAAAAGCTCTGCTGAAGTCCGAAAAGATGACATGTACTGGCTTTCCTAGATTGACTAGGTGGGCTCCTCTGCAGTAGGAGGAAATCAGGTTTGACAGTCAAGACTTGCCATTCACGAAGCTGTGCTGGCTGGGACCAATGATTGAGTTGTCCTCCAGGTGTTTTTCAGTACCTCCCAGAAAAACCATTTCCATGTATCCTGGGGGGCTGTCTTTGTCCAAGTTGCTCTACGTGAAACCAGCACTCTGAATCTGAATGTGTTTGTGGATATGAGCAGATTCCACTTGAGTGGTAGAATCAGTTCCTGCTTACAGCTGTCTGTTCTCTGCTTTTCCTGAAGGCTGAAGCTCAGCTACTGCTGACAAGGTCAGGAAACTGCTTTACTATCTCTTGAAAGCCTCACATAATAATAAAATTCCAGTTTGGGATGCTTTTTGCTTACTACTGTGAACTGGGATTATTTTTCTGCTGCTTAACTATCACTGCCATTGAGCAACAGCTTTCAGGGGAGGGAAGGAAAACAGACTGCATTTTTTACTGCTTCACTTCATGTTTAATATGCATGTGTTTGAATTGCCACTTACAAAGGTGTGGTTCCAAAGCAGTTCAGATTGATGCAAACTTGGATTGTCAGCTAGCCCTGCTCTCTTCTCTTGGCTCACTGCTTATGTGGTTATGTGATGGGCTACCCCTGGGGGCTGATCCAGTACGTATCTTTTTAGTAAGGTTGTTGGAGAGGGCAAAACCAGAGTAGCCTAAGCTTGATGACAGTATAAAAACATGAGGACGTAGAATTAGATAATAGTTTAAATTACAGTGTATGAATGCTGCTTTGTCAGTAAAGAATAAAAATTATGTGGAAGCTTACATAAAAATCGTTAGTTCGTATGATTTCAATGAATCTTGTTTACACTTAGTAGAGAAGAACAGGTTACTGAAGAAAGGATTGTTTTCTTGCCCCTTAACACATAAGTAAATGTAGAAAATATGCTACATGACCAGAAATCAACATCTAGGTATAGCGATTTGTAATTTTTGTCTCAAGTTCTTGCAGAAACTCTTTTAATATATTTCTAGTGCCAAAACCCCCGGATGATTTTTTTTTCTTTGTTCAAACATACAGGGTTTCCTTACGGCTTCATCTGCTTATTTCCTCTTGCTGTTCTTAAACCTTCCTAAATATTTAAGTTGTTAAAATAATAATCTAAGCCAATGTTTTGGAACATTGTTTTGATTTCGATCCATCTTTTAGGGAACTGTTTAACTGGAATGAGACTGAAGGAGTTGACTAGGGCTTCTCTATCCATAAAGCATGACAAGCTAGTTTCTGTAATTGGTTTTTCTAGGTGATGTTGGGAATGAAAGACATTTAAGCTTTGAGTTCTTCAGCCACCTCAATTTAGAAATTTTTCTTCCTCTCAAATATAGGCTGAAAACATAAATATTAGTTGCAAGCCTTAAAGATAATGAAATTACAAAAGTGTGGATAACATGAAATGCTGGGGTTTTTTAATTGATAATATTTCTTAAAATTTCTGTTAGGATGGTAAAACTTTTCTTAAAGGCTTAACAGTTTGAGAATCTGAAACGAAACTGGCTGAGTCTTGATTCTTTTAGATTCTGATCTTTTTTAGCTTTTTAATACAGCAAGTTTCTCAGGGTCAAAAGTTATTTTTCTGAGCTTTGAGTCAGAAATATATTGATGTTATTGTCTGTAGTGTCCTGTTATCTTTACTTTACAGTTTGATAAGTACACTTTTCTAATAGAAACTCTTTCCTTTGTAATATGATGGAATATTGTTTTGTTATAATGTTAAGTTTCTCTTGAATTTCAACATACTCATTCACTGTTTTGATTTCAGTGGATTCTGAATAGAAAGAAAAATAATTAATTATGGATTATTTTTGCACAGAAACAGAGGGATAAAAAGATTTAGTTGTTACTGATGCATCATAAGTTTGGTTCATATGTTCTTTACTATGCAAGACACTGTAATTGCCTGTGGTCTTCAGTGAGACTTTGTAGCCTTAAAGCCTTATGTACCCAACTCTTCTATAGAAAGCTGATGGCTTTGTACTGTCACTGTGCAGCAGCCAATTTCTTTCAGGTTAAGTTGGTTGTTTAAAGTATGCTCTAAAAGCCCTTTGAATAAATCTACACCAAGAATTTGACAAGCTCATTGTGTAGACAAGGGCGGTCTACGTAATTAAAATGAATTTCCAGCATTTGTCGAACACCAGGCATGAAGTAACCTCAACATAACAGCATTGGTGATATTACTAGTTAAATGTGTCATTTTTATTCTGAAACCCGACTCCCAGTTCCAAACGTGTTCCAAGATGGTGCTTCCCGTAATTGGTAATGACAAAATGGATTGTACTTCCCTTGATCATAATTTAAAATAAACAACCACCCCCATGGTATTTTCTCTTCCTTGCGCTTTTTGAAAGGTTTATTTCTAGGGAGGCAGCCTCTTTAGAAGTTATTTCCTTGCTAACTAGCAGTAGTTACCCAGGAAGAGTCTGTTTTTTAGTTCTCTAACGGTGATAACTATGGCAGGCTCATCTGTGGCACCAGCCCCACAAGGGTAATAAAAACATGATCTCTGTCCCTGCGTGTATTCAGCATTAGCAGTGCTGACAGCAGATGTGAACACTGACTGCAGCAGGCCACTGCAGCTACCAGCAGAATGTTTTTGGGGTTGTAACTGCCTGTCCATCCAAAGAAAAGTTGTGGCTTTATGTTCCTGCAGGTGCAGGTGACTTCACGGGGGAACATCCATAGAGTTCTATGGTGATAACTTCTGTATATGAGAATGAGTAATTTCCTGTGTTACGTGAATTATTGTTTGACAAAAAGGGGGTAAAAATACCCTCAGCATTAATTAAAGGATTTTTACTATGTCCTATATATTGTTAAATATATGTTGAATTATATGTTTTGTAGAAGTTACTGGCTTTGTTATGTAGTAGTTTATTTTTATAGACAATTCTTATATATTGGAATGTTAAGAATATTTTCGTAAGAGATTTATATTCCTTGTTGCTAATAAAATGATCCTGAAGAATTAATCTCTGGTTTTGCATTGATTAGTGGAATATAGCTGAATGTAGTGATTGTAAAACTTAATGAAAGAACTGTTAATCAAACAGTCCCTGGTAAACATGAACATATGCCTCAAATTCTGCTAATATTAGCATGCTGCATCACGTCTTATGCCTTGCAACAAGCTAGTAACAAAATGAAGCTTCATCAACTTCCATACATGAATTTAGTAACTGGAAACACTGTAGCATTGACAGATCAGTAAAGTTAAATTTTCCTGTGTCCGAGTGGCGGTTTGTTTCTGTGGATTTTTTTGTTCTGTTTTATTACTGTACATCATAATTGGAATCTAGCTCTTGTCCCACTTGTCACAAGGTGATACTTAATTCATCCTTGTGCTTCCCATTATCTAGTGTGTCAATAATTAATTTTTCCCCAAAGAGGAAAAAAAATTCGTATTTGCTAAGTATTACAAAAAGATTGCTAATTTTTATTATCCTTACAGCAGTGCTACTTTTATAGTGTTGTCGATTTTTGTAAGAGCAGAAGATAACAGAAGTGGACTTCTCAAGCTTGTGCTTGAGAGCTTTGAGAGGAGGTGACAAATCTTTTTTTCTGGGTGTAACTTAGGGAAAAATAGATGAGGGACTATGAGTTACATCGTGGGGAATTACTGGCAGTGTTGGCCTGTCTATCTAGCATCCTCTTCACTTTGTATGCTCAAAAATTAACTCGTTGTAGAATTACTTGATGCTGTTTGTTTCACATGCTCTAAAGTAAAGGAAAAGCAGGGTACTTCCTAGAGATCTAGCTGTGCCAGGCATAGGCAAGGGAAGATTATTTATGAAAGAAACTTCGCCACTTTCTCTTGGCAGTTCTGTGTGTTCTTTGGAACAGCTGAAAATATATAATAGACAGAAATTTAAGCTTCAAGGGAAGGGGGAAAAAAGAGCTTTTTGGGTAGTATTAAAATATTTATTTATAAATGATTAGTGACATAGCATAAGAGACAAAGGCTATTACTAGATAATAAAACTCTTGAAACAAAATTACCGAATTAGGCTATTCACTCAAAAAAAACCCCCAAAACCCAAACAAAAGGAAAAGAGATCAAAGGATTTCAAATTAAAAAGCATTCCGATTATTTCTTGGAAAACAAACTTCACTGAAGTTGCAAAATACTTACGAGGACTGCAAGTTATCCCCTTATTGATTTGTTAAAGTGTTCTTACAGTCCTGAGCACAGGAAGAAGTACATGAGATAAAATATGCAGATGAACTCTTCAAATAGTTTTCAGTTGATTATTCTTCAATTAGCTTTTATTGAACTGTATTTTCTGACACTACTGGATGGAGTTTGTATATTACCGTGTCAAGGAGCAGTGAATTCTAGAAAGGATAACAAACTGATTTGTCATCTGAGTTTACATGCTGAGCAAAGGGAAAAAGAGATTTGAGTTCTTGCTCTGCTGGAATGAAGTGTTTTTGGGGTCTCTATGATAAAGAGGTGGAGAGAAAACTCGTGTTTTCTGGCCAGCGAGTAGGAAGTTCTTTTTCCCTCTGTACTGTGACTGTTCTGTCGGCAGGTGGGGCTGTCTCTCTTAATTTATTCCTTAGGATGTAAGATTGAATCCTTTTAAAAATCCAAATCCACAGATTTAGACATTAAACATTTCAGTGCAATGTGATGTATGCAGTGTAAATATTAAATTTAAGTAGGATTCCAAATGCTGTTGAAGCATTTTATTGACTACACAGAATGCTGCTCAGCAGACCCTTGAATAATCTCTTAAACTCTTTTCTCTGATGTTTTAAACTGTATCCTGCACACCCCCAGAGCAAAAAATTCTAGATGGTGCTGGAGGACTTTGGGAAGGCTCTCTCTGAAATTCTAGAGAGCGAGGAGAGAGGGTCTGCCCCCTTCATGTGAACATCAGTGAGTTGGCAGGGATCTTGTAATGAGATTGGACATCTTATCAGTAATGATGGTACTGGGTATGATGCAGTCTGGATATGTAGCATCTGTCCTAAACATTCTTATTAAAAAAAAAAAAAAGGGAAGGATAACAAGTACATTTTTACTGTTAAATTCTTTGTGGCAATTTGTGGTGGGCTAGGATGAATTTAGGCTATTGGTTCTAATGTTGCACAGAAACAGAGCACATACTCTGAGCAGTTGACCAGCAGGTTGTAATTGTTGCCTTCTGTTTTTCTCCTGTTTGGCTGGGGGATTTATAAAGTATTTCTGTTCTGCTCTTAATTTTTATTTTGGGGCTGGGGTGAGACCCCTACATAGTTCTTGAGCAGGTTCTTGGTGCAGGTGCTGAGGCAGGGAGGCCTTATACATCATCTAGCACCTCATTTCCAGGCCCTACTGCCAAATATATCCAATGGCAGGGTTTCCCGGTAACTGTTGCTCTGGTCACCATAGGACAGGGCTATGGACAGGAGCAGGTGTGCTGGAACAGCCTCTTCAGGCAGAGCAGCTGATTAAATAAGGAAGTTGTGCAAGCTTTTGAGCACAGACGGACCATACTGTGCCTAAAGCCTGGTAGAGTTGGGAAAGGTTGTACCAACTTAAATTAAGGGAGAGAAATATTAGAGAGGGAGGAGGTGACATAGCTAAGTACTACAGTGAGCTAGAAAAAATACTTGTCAACATGTTTTCCATGGAAAGGTTGGCTGGAGTATTTTTTGCTGGTGTTAACTGGCAGTGTTAGGTGTTGTTCTACTTCATAGGAAGTACTGGACATTTTTTGGGAAGCTGAGTAGTGTTAGAGAAGAGAAAAACCTTTTTAATATTATTTGGAAAGGCAACGTGGCAATCTGTTTTATTTTATAAAAATACACACAGTGCACTGTGAATCAGATATTAATATTTACTTTCTTGTTTTCCCATTAGTACTTTATTTCTTAAAACAACTATTCCTTTTTATTACCATAAAAATTGTTCAGTCACTATTGAGTTTTGATCAGGAAGTGAAGGAAAAAGCTGTTTGCTTGTAAGAAGTAAACCTGATTGTATTGGGTTTTTTTCACTTTGCCAGAAATATTTCATGTCAATCAACGCCTTGTAATAGATGTGTGTTGAATTTCTTCATTAAACATCATCTTTATGTAATATGAATAAGACCCTATGTTCTGCTATTTGTAGTAACGTATGTAGGGAGTCCATATGAAAACATTTAGTTGGTGTTCTTTGTTCTTGTCATATGATGAGAATATTTTCTTCATTATTAAAGCATTTTCTTCATTATTAAAAATGGAGAGTGATAACAAAGTACTACAATCTGAAATCTCGCATGGGAGGAGTGCAAGTAGCAAGGTAACCTTTTCTTCCCCAGAAGCCTCGTTTGCTTACGTGATTCATCTCCTTTTTCTGCTTTACCTGCCAGAACCATGTAGCTCTATTTCCTTTGCAGTTTGTTACTTCTTAATTTGCAAGAAAGGTGGTTAATTTTAATTTCTGATGTTATCAGCACAGTTGTGTTGTTTTTTTCAAGGAAGGAAGGAAGGTGTGAAACATATACATATACATATACATATGCATGTATATATGAAGACAAGCTATAAACTTTACAGATTAACTATATTTTCTGCGTCAACAGGACTTGTAAATTTTAATGTCAATGTCTATCATAAATCATCTTGACACAGCCTTACAGAACAGCCTCTTGTATCTCCTGTTCTCTTAGGAGGGGGAGAAAAGGGGGAGAAAAGGGAAAGGAAAAGTCCGGGGGAAAATCTTTGTTCTCTCACTGGCAAGTACTCTGTAGCAAAGCTGTCCCAGTGAAGCCTGTCTGTGTGATTGGGTACAGATTTAAGGAAGAGAAGGAACAGTTTGTTCTCCGCTGATTATATAACAATACTCTTGACAGCATGTTACTTGCTCCAGATTACAGCCTGTATCCCATGATTAGCATTGAAAAATATAGGAAAACTAGAGTTATGCCCACATTTCTATTTCTTTACTGTGCCTTTTTTTAAACCTGGAAACCTTGGGCTTAAGGTAATGGACGCTACTTTATTTTAGACTGTAGCTCTCTAAATGTCAGTTTTGATCAAGAAACTTAAATACTGTTTTCCTCAAGAGAAATATATTTGCCAATTTGATTCTGCTCTTTAAAATTTTCTGGAGGGTTCTTGTCTTTCCAAGTTCTCCGATGCCCACAGATTATTTTTGTAGCGTGTTTTTCTAATTTGCCTTTTGTCCCCTTGGATATTTAGAACTTCATTTCAGGTTTGAAAGCATTTTTGCAGTTTTTACTGGGTTTTTTTTTTGACAAGACAGATTTCCTCTTTCAGATGCACACTTAGAAATAATGTTCCAGGTAGATAATTAATGAAAAAGCATTATTCACATTTCATTTCTCCCATTTAAATGTTTTTAGTGCATTAGGAACTTGAAGACAGAAGAACGAAGGGTTACACTGCACTTTTTAAAACTGCAGCCGAGATCTCTTTCTCTGGAGCTTAACAGATTTGTGTAGGCCCCCAGATTTTTATATAGATCATACCGTGCTTACATACAATTTGGTGTAGAGAACAGCAGCTACTTTCAGTTCCTCAGTTGTGCTTACACTGTCATCTCTCGGAGGTGCAATCAATGGGAGCTGCTGTGGTTGTACTCACAAGGGGACAGGAATATTGGGTGTGCAGTGAAGGTGCACAGAAAAGGGAATACAGCACTACAGATCAGTCAGGACACTGCAAAACTCCTAATCCTACATTTAGTGAAGACTGCTGTGGTTTGAGGTCATCTTATGCTCTCTGTCCCCTCAAATGCTGCCGTGGATGATGGACTGTTCACTGGAAAGCCGATCATATTTACAATACGCTGGCAACTGAGAAACTTGAAAACAGGAGATATCAACACTGTACTGTCTTCAGAAATCCTAGAAATTTGTTTTGGACAAATGTTTTATGAAGATCTTTCCATACCAGCCCCATTCACAAACCATTTCGTTCTTTAGCAACAGTTTTGCTGTTACAATCTTCTTGGTAACTTTTCTGCACAGGATCTTAAGTCATTAGTTCAGAATCTGGTGGTGGTTCTGTATAGTTTTATTATTTACTTTTTTACTTTAATTCTCAATTTTGTTTTTATGACTTCGTGATAATTTCAGGGGTACTTTTATTGGTATGTTATCACACTTCGAAGAATTTTCAACTAGGTTGTCTGGGATTTTCAGTATTAAATGCCTCATAACCACATGTATTTTTTTTCTTAGCCTTAGCATATATATGACTCCAAGTTGTAATTAGTGACTCAGTGTTAAACTGTACCAACATGTCTATAAAACACAGCGTATGGATATCTTGATGAAAGGAAATTGGGAGATGCTGCTCTTATAAACCTGAAAGCTGCAGAGCAGATGTGGAAGGAATTACTGCAAAGAATCTCAACTGGCATACAAAACAGAAGCTGAAGTTTATTTTGGTTTTATTATAAAAGAGAAAACATTTTACTAAAGTTCTGTTGTTATTTAAGGTTACATAAAATTGTGTTGTTCAGAACTAGCTGTGAAACTATGTCCACTGATGTGACAATGGAACAAGGCAAATTTTTTTGCTTTAAATATTTAGTAGTAGAACTTTACAAGTTGATTGTAACATACGTATTTTTAGAATTTACAGTAAATTTAATAGTGTTCCTTTTTGGGGAAGAAGACTGTAATAGATATTGCAAAGTTAGTATCTTTTTTTTAATTTCATGAGCAAAGAGCAAAATAATGATTACCCGTTTTGCAGTCTGATTGTCTGGCTTCTTCTGTGGAAAGTCCTGGTCATAAATGCTCATTTCTGAAGAACTATTAACCACAAGCATTCCCTTGCTGTCATATTTTCAACACCTAATCAGTCAGCTTGACTTTGTAGAAAACACAAGATTATTATTTACTTACGTCTTAGATATTTCAGCAAAGCATTGAAGTGCTTACCAGGCTAAAACATGGGTGCTGTTACAGCGCTAAAAGATTTCACTCACTTTATTTTCCTTTTCAATTATTCTGTTAGTGTAATGCTGCATTAAAGTTGCAGTGAATTACAGTACCCAGTGAAAACACTACAAGATTTTGAGTTACACTTTTTACGTAGAGGGTACCTGGAATCACCCAACATGAAATACCTTAACATTAAGAGAAAAGTACTAACATACTGGGTAATTACATGTTTTCTAATGTAATTGCCCATTGTGTTGACACCCATATTCTTCAACTATGAAAAGAAAAACAAACAGTTAAATTATCTTATGGCTTTAACTGTTCTGGTTGGTTACCTAAAGAAATTCTTGTGTTGGTTCTTGAATTTGGTCAAATGTATACTATGGCAAGTTGCCAATAAAGAAACTGAATGGGGTTAATATTAATTCAACCTGTAGACTGGTTGTTGTTTGGACGTGAGCATTAAAGACAATACAGATTTTATAATTTATTACATGAATAACTCATTGTCTTGGCTGCTTGTTTAAAGGGATGACAGAGCACGGGCAAGTCAGGCAATTTGTTGCTTTGCAGATGAAGGGAATCCGTGAGTGCAGTGATAATTTGGTATTCAAACTAAAGACACAATCATGAACTACCTTTTGGTGAAGCTCCCCTGAAAATGTCAGTCAGGACAAATAAGCCTAGAAATACTGTTCAACAGGATTAATCGGGTGAACTTGAAAGTTAATGGCATTAAAAAAAGACAAATACATATAATAATTTAGATCAATCAGGCTTTATTGTTTAGATGCTCAGGACAATATTCCATTCTGGTTGGACCATGTAATTTTATGCAAGAAACAACACATTTTATCATTATAAATATATTAAGGATTTTACTGTGTATTTGAGGAACTTCAAATCTAAGACTATATGAGGAAAGTAATAAAGCAGGCTTCTCAATACATTGTCATCATGACTGTATGATTTGATGTGGAATGAAAGTGCTAGTTACTTGCCACTTTTATATTGCTAATCTTTATGTATATTACTGACCCCCAAATTCTCATAGATTAATCAATTAATAGCTATGTGTTTTCCATCCTCTGGGTTTTTTTTTTTCAGGGAAAAGTAACAGAAAATTATGGTATAGTATTCAATTTTATTAAATGTATTAACTTTATTCAATTACTAGTATCAATACTTAGACTTCCATTTTCCCTGAAATTATAGTTTATTTATATGAAATAAAAAAGAATTATTGCTCCAATGCTTTGAGGACCTGTATTCTAATGTAGTTTCTCACTTAAAAAACTGTGATAAAATAATGGCATACTAAAACCATAGCTAAGTTATACAATGGGTATACAGCTAAGGCATAAAAGGCTTTCTTTGATCTATATCAGGAGCTACTTTACTGAAATAAGAAATTTCTCAGACTAAAACTTGTGTAGCCAAAACAAAGATAATGCAATAATTCCATATTTATAATTAATTATCCTTAGCAGAAATGTTCTCTTCTAGAGATAATTGAAAAAAGTGTGTGAGATTTTTTCAAGTTTACTACAAAACCTTTTCTATCTCTTCCAAAGACTAATTGAGGCATGACTTTATTAATGATTTGAAAGTCAAACAGCCGATGTCAATTCCAAAGCTAATTGTTTCAGCTTTTTTTTAACTCTTATTTTTTAAAATCTAGATACATTTTTTTTTCCTAATTGAAATGTCAGAAAGTCCTTGAGCAAGTTCATTAGACTTTCAGAATTGCCTCCACGACTGCTGATGGTTATAATAGTCAGGCAAAACTGACCTCACATCACATAAAGTAATACTAAGCTTGTAATATAGTTACAAAGCTTCTGGAACATTTGGAGAATAGCAGACTTCATAAGAAAGCTCCAGTTCAGAGTTGATAATTTAAAAACAATTTCTGAAATTCAAGTAGTTTGTCTTATTTATTTATTTATTATTTTGAATCAGTATAGAAGTTGTACTGGTTGGGATTATTTATCTAGCAATCACAAATAGCCTCAAAATCAGGGTCTTAGTAAAATAATTGTCTTAAGTGAAACTGCCCTTCTGTAAGAACTGTTTTCATGGGGCAGAATCCCTTCATGACTGAAGTAGCGTTGTGCTTTACAGAGAGAGCTGAGATGCCCTGACAGAGCAGTCACCACCCTGCCTCCATGGGCTGTACTTCTGCGGAATGATAATTGGTTTATTGGAAGCAAGGAATTAATTGCAGATAAGCCCTGTAAAGTTCCTTCACAAGAAAACTGTCTATCCATTAGTAAATCAATGAAAATTTTGCTGTACTGAAACCAGAGTGCAGTTAAGAAAACATTCTCAGTCCTTACTTTCATGTGTTTCTAATTTTCTTTTAGAATTTCTGTTTGCTTTTGTGCAAGCGTGCGTGCTTTCCTTTAGTCCTAGCTGAAGGGTGAATTTTGGAGCAAAGCCCAAGGAAAAACCTTTTGGCTATTTTTTTAAAATCAAAAGCATATTTTAAGTGTTTTATGTAATTTGTTAAATAAATTGTTTGAAAATATTGCTACATAATACCACAATTAAAAACAAAATATTCCTTTGTACATTATACTGCATGGTTTAGGCAAGTGATACATAGTTCAGACTGAGTGCAGAAAAAAAGTCAGGTATTCTTGAGTACTGATGCTACCACTGTTGTTACTTTTTTTCCTGATGGGAAAATTGCCCAAGTAAACTCACATTGCTTTAGTTTCCCCATCTGTATAATGTGCGTAATACCATCTCATGGGAATGTGTGGAATTTAATATTTATGCATCACTTTGAAGTTCATCTCTAAATCAGTTCTGTAACCCAAACTACGAAATGCTTGGTTGGTAGAAGACTGTGAGACACATCAATATTTTCTGGAAGTCCTGAATTTTTCTCTACCTATAAATACTGTATTTGAGCTGGATATGTTGTCTTTCTATATTGTCAAGCCTGATGGAGCAGTAGGGTACAATGTGATGACTAGCAGTGAGTTCTCTTGAGAACAGGGTAGACACTGATGTACAATGAGAAAGAAAACTGAAACATTCTCAAGACACTCTCTGCTTGGCTGAGAATGTTGAAAAGAAACCATGACCCGTGAGTTAAGTCCAGAAAAGAAATACTTTCTTCATCTGTTTAACGCTGAGGTTGCCAGGCAGCTCAAAATTCACTTCTGCAAAGCTCAGATGTGGGAGTCCCCCAGAGAAAGTGGAATTCTGGCTGCCTGCAGAGTTCGCCCACCTTGGGAACAAATTTGAGGAAAGATCAGTGACTTTTTTTGGGAGGAGTCACTTCCATTGTGTGTACAACCAGGGAGAGACATCCTGGATAACAATCCTAACAGCAGCTTTCCAACTTGTCACCAAGGAAATGAGCTTCTTCCCAAGTAGGTCTGCTTGCAGCAACTTTATTAGATATATCTAGACGCCATTATTTCTTCATATTCAAATTTTTGTCATCCTGCAACATGATAGCAGGGATGCAATTGGTAGCAGGGATGGAATTGGATTGGTAGCAGGGATGCAATTTCTGAACTCTTAATTGCATAAATACATTTTAGGAAAAGTAAAGCTGCAGTCCTGCAGCTTTGTGATATTCATAATTTCTTCTTTCCTACAGTATTCAGAGAAGCAAATGTCATCTCGGAGAAAATGAGCATCTAATAATGTTGTAGAGAGCACCTCTCACTGTTATATCTGACGTAAGTTTCACAGTGTTCAAAAATATTACTGTTAATAAATAATCATTCGGTGTCCTGATGAAACAAGAAGTTTTCAATTTACAGGTGAGGAGCTGGATCTCAAGAATAAGAACCTTAATGCAACAAATTGCTCGAGCTTGTTATTGATCCCTGGTACTCGAAGTTGGCCCATTGATGTGTGCCTGACAACAGATGCCTTTTTGGCAAGTCAAGGATATGGTGATTTCTCCAAATTTTCCATTCAGTAAAATGTAACACTTTCTTTTCAGTATAGGATATCTTTTATTGTTGGAATTTTGGAAGTTGGAAAAAAAGTGCAAACACATTGTAAAGGAAAAATTATATATCTTTTCCCCTGGAATAATGTGATAGCAAATTTCCTGCACTCTTTAAAACAAATGGAAAAGCAGAGAGAAACTGGAAAAAGCTTCTATGGAAAGATTGGTGTTGCCTGTGTGTTTGGAGGATAATTCATTGTCACTATTGTAGAGCTGAAAACCCATTGCATGACTTTTTATGAAGCAACTGACACAAGTTGTAGCGTACACTAGAATATTATTAATTGAATGCATTTTGAGCCAATATTCAGGATCTAAATATATGAAAGTACTGAAAAATACACAGACCACACAAAACATGAGTTGGAAAAGATTCACTACTCAAATCTTAATTTTTACAAAATATTGTATTATGGCATTTTTTGGATATATATGCAGTGAATGAAATCCAGGATGGAGGCCTCCATGCTGGAGGCAAAGAGAATGTTAAATTTTCCGCAGGACCTGGATTTTATCCAATATGTAGTGTATTTCAGTAAAGAATGACCAACATTACGAGTTAATTACCTAAATTAGTTCAGACTGACCATGTCTCATGCCTCCTAAACAATAAATTATTTAGATGGTATTCTGCTAAAAAGATCAAGGTGCTTTAGTATAGTGGATGCATTTTCTTCTCTGTTCTAATAATCAGAATCTGTAAGCCATGGAAAGACTCAGAATAGATAATAAATGTAAATCCAGGAAGTAATAAGTGAATAAATATGTCACACACTATACCTGACCTAATTTGTTTAAAAAATCCAGATAACATCATAAAAACTGTTTGAAAATACATAACTTACCAGTGGGTAACCTCACTGGCTTTTTTGATGTATTTGTTGAATCGACTATTTGCTAACAGACTTTCTCCACTATTATTACTATCTACAGGACATTAATACTCTTGTATTATGTTCACAAGATAATTATTGCAATGAGGTGATGAGTGCTCAGGTAACAAAGTAGAATACATAGGGATAGATCTCATGTTTCAAGTGGTAGTATAATGTAAAATGGTACGACGAGTTCCTTGCTTTGAAAGAGAATGAAATAAATGAACTGTAAATTTTATAGTTCCACACTGGGACACAATCTCCGCATACCTTCGTTATGAGAATCGGTGCCCTTCACATAAAAACGTCCTAAACAAACCCTTGTTAGCTATAGCCAACTCTCGCCAGTTTAAAAACTAAGAATGATTCCTTTAAACTGGAAGTTTACGAGACACTTCCTTCTTGTACTTCTTACGGAAAAAATCGCAGGCAGAGATGCACTGCTGCCTTCACCAAACAGCGTCGTCCCGCAGCGCCGACGGAAACCACGCCGCGTTCTCCTGCCCTCCCCAGACTCCGCGCTGTCCCCGGAGATGCTGCCGGGACGAGGCACCGAGCCGGGGCCGCTCTCCCCGCCCCGCTCCGGCGCGCGGCCGCGCTTCCCGCGCTCCGGGGCTCTGCGGGNAGGTAGGAGGAAGCTCTTCCGCGGGCGGCTCCAGCTGGCAGCTCCCAGCGGTGGGACGGGTCCCGGGGCGCGCTCTCTGGCTCCGGGGGTCCCCTCAGCAGGCGCCGCCTGGTCCTTCAGGAGCAGCCGCGCGCACGCGGAGCCGGGGGCAGCGGTTCCCGGT